>JAUCMX010000015.1:18691886-18696886 GCA_033459395.1 Hemibagrus guttatus | reverse complement strand
GTGAAACAAGTTAGTTCCTATAATCAGTGTTACAGTGGGGCAAAAAAGTATTTAGTCAGCCACCAATAGTGCAAGTTCTCCCACTTAAAAAGATGAGAGAGGCCTGTAATTTTCATCATAGGTACACTTCAACTATGAGAGACAGAATGAGAAAAAAAAAATCCAGAAAATCACATTGCCTGATTTTTAAAGAATTTATTTGCAAATTATGGTGGAAAATAAGTATTTGGTCACCTACAAAAAAGCAAGATTTCTGGCTCTCACAGACCTGTAACTTCTTCTTTAAGAGGCTCCTCTGTCCTCCACTCATTACCTGTATTAATGGCACCTGTTTGAACTCGTTATCAGTATAAAAGACACCTGTCCACAACCTCAAACAGTCAGACTCCAAACTCCACTATGGCCAAGACCAAAGAGCTGTCAAAGGACACCAGAAACAAAATTGTAGACCTGCACCAGGCTGGGAAGACTGAATCTGCAATAGGTAAGCAGCTTGGTGTGAAGAAATCAACTGTGGGAGCAATTATTAGAAAATGGAAGACCTACAAGACCACTGATAATCTCCCTCGATCTGGGGCTCCACGCAAGATCTCACCCCGTGGGGTCAAAATGATCACAAGAACGGTGAGCAAAAATCCCAGAACCACACGGGGGGACCTAGTGAATGACCTGCAGAGAGCTGGGACCAAAGTAACAAAGGCTACCATCAGTAACACACTACGCCGCCAGGGACTCAAATCCTGCAGTGCCAGACGTGTCCCCCTGCTTAAGCCAGTACATGTCCGGGCCCGTCTGAAGTGTGCTAGAGAGCATTTGGATGATCCAGAAGAGGATTGGGAGATTGTCATATGGTCAGATGAAACCAAAATAGAATTTTTTGGTAAAAACTCAACTTGTCGTGTTTGGAGGAGAAAGAATGCTGAGTTGCATCCAAAGAACACCATACCTACTGTGAAGCATGGGGGTGGAAACATCATGCTTTGGGGCTGTTTTTCTGCAAAGGGACCAGGACGACTGATCCGTGTAAAGGAAAGAATGAATGGGGCCATGTATCGTGAGATTCTGAGTAAAAACCTCCTTCCATCAGCAAGGGCATTGAAGATGAAACGTGGCTGGGTCTTTCAGCATGACAATGATCCCAAACACACCACCCGGGCAATGAAGGAGTGGCTTCGTAAGAAGCATTTCAAGGTCCTGGAGTGGCCTAGCCAGTCTCCAGATCTCAACCCCATAGAAAATCTTTGGAGGGAGTTGAAAATCCGTGTTGCCCAGCGACAGCCCCAAAACATCACTGCTCTAGAGGAGATCTGCATGGAGGAATGGGCCAAACTACCAGCAACAGTGTGTAAAAACCTTGTGGCGACTTACAGAAAACGTTTGACCTCTATCATTGCCAACAAAGGGTATATAACAAAGTATTGAGATGAACTTTTGTTATTGACCAAATACTTATTTTCCACCATAACTTGCAAATAAATTCTTTAAAAATCAGACAATGTGATTTTCTGGATTTGTTTTTTTCTCATTCTGTCTCTCATAGTTGAAGTGTACCTATGATGAAAATTACAGGCCTCTCTCATCTTTTTAAGTGGGAGAACTTGCACAATTGGTGGCTGACTAAATACTTTTTTGCCCCACTGTATATCAGCATATCAATGTTATATCAGCTCACCAGCTGCTTTGTTTGTACTCTTTCTTGATGTTAAGGTGAAATGAATAACACTGATTATCTCCTCATCATGGTACCTGTTAGTGGGTGGGATATATTCGGCAGCAAGTGAACATTTTGTCCTCAAAGTTGATGTGTGAAGCAGGAAAAATGGGCAAGCGTAAGGATTTGAGCGAGTTTGATGAAGGGCTAAATTGTGATGGCTAGATCACTGGATCAGAGCATCTCCAAAACTGCAGCTCTTGTGGGGTGTTCCCGGTCTGCAGTGGTCAGTATCTATCAAAAGTGGTCCAAGGAAGGAACAGTGGTGAACTGGTGACAGGGTCATGGGCGGCCAAGGCTCATTGATGCACATGGGGAGCGAAGGCTGGCCCGTGTGATCCGATTCAACAGACGAGCTACTGTTGCTCAAATTGCTGAAGAAGTTAATGCTGGTTCTGATAGAAAGGTGACGTCATGACGGGTCAGGGCTGTTTTGGCAGCAAAAGGGAACCAACACAATATTAGGCAGGTGGTCATAATGTTATGCCTGATTGGTGTAACTTTCAAAGCATTCTGACCAATCAGAATCAAGAACTCAACAGCACTGTGTTATAGATTTTATAGATGTTTGTGTAATTTGGTTACACACACCAGCGGTGTCTGTAAATGCTGTAAAAGCTCTCAGTAGAATTAATTCTTTCAGAGATGGTGCTATTTTCAAAAGTATTGTTATCTTAAGACATTTGCTATTAGAAAGCAATAGGTGTAGTTTTTTATTTCTTTTTTTACTTTAATTGACTAAATTTAAAATCTGCCCTTAGACTTCCATAGTTAATGAGTTTGTCAGTAAACAGCTTTTTCTTAGTCCATGGAAATTTGTTAGTAGTAATCACAAAGTTTTGCTGTAATAACCATTTCTGCTTTTTCTGTCTCTCATTGTAGATCTGCTTCTCTCTTCGTCAGTCTGAACGATGGTATAAGTTTTATCTCCAGCTCAGTCAGTATCTCAGCTCACAGCTGTGTGAATACAGTCCGAACTCTCAGCACCTCCACCAGCACCGAGCTCACCACTGCTGTCCTGCGGGACAATGACACTCCTCCACCGTCAGTGTGTACAGTCAGTATACACACATACACAAAGACTAGAAAATATTGCACTGATGTGAATGCAGGAACCAGTGAAAATGGCCATGTGTGTGTGTGCGTGTGTGTGCCTGCAGATGGATGGGACGGTTTTAGCCATCGCTCTACTCGTCCTGCTGCTGTTGGTGATTCTGAGCCTGATTTGGTGGTTCTGGCCGCTCTGCTGCACTGTGGTCAGTTCATCTCTCGCTTTCTCTCTAAATATCCAGGTTTCTTAGACCAGTAGCAGATGGTGATTTTTAAAATAGGAGAAAGAGCACAAGCCTGATATTGAAGTTGGCTTGGCCTCTTCGAAGCAATTTTCCAAAATCAGGTTAACAAAGGTAATATGTCCATCATGTCATGTTAAAAAGCATCTAAGAAGCTAATTCTTCTTCTTCTTTCAGCTTTTCCCTTCAGGGGTCGCCACAGCGAATCATCTCTCTCCACCTATCCCTATCTTCTGCATCCTCAACACTTGCACCCACTAGCTTCATATCCTCATTAATTCCATCCATATACCTCCTCTTTGGCCTTCCTCATTGCCTCCTGCCTGGCAGCTCCATGTCCAACATTCTCCTACCAATATACTCACTCTCCCTCCTCTGAACATGTCCAAACCATCTTAATCTGTCCTCCCTAACTTTGTCCAACATGAGCTGTCCCTCTGATGTACTCGTTCCTAATCCTGTCCAATCTTGTCACTCCCAAAGAGAACCTCAACATCTTCAGCTCTGCTACCTCTAGCTCTGACTCCTGTCTCTTCCTCAGTGACACTGTCTCTAAACCATACAGCATGGCCGGTCTCACCACTGTCCTGTACACCTTCCCCTTGATTCTCGCTGATATTTTCCTATCACACAGAACTCCCGACACCTTTCTCCACCCATTCCAACCTGCCTGCACTCGCTTCTTTACCTCTTTCCCGCACTCTCCATTACTCTGGACTGTTGACCCCAAGCACTTAAACTCCTGTACCTTCTTCACCTCTTCACCCTGTAACCTTACTGTTCCACTTCCCTCCCTTTCATTCACACACACGTACTCAGTCTTACTACGACTGACTTTCATTCCTCTTCTCTCCAGCGCAAACCTCCACCTCTCCAGGTTTTCCTCCACCTGCTCCCTGCTCTCACTACAGATCACAATGTCATCTGCAAACATTATTGTGCAAGGAGACTCCTGTCTGTCCTCCTCTGACAACTGGTCCATCACCATAGCAAACAGGAAGGGGCTCAGAGCCGATCCCTATGCAGTCCCACCTCCACTTTGCACTCCTCTGTCTGACCTACAGCACACCTCACCACTGTCCTGCTCCTCTCATACATGTCCTGCACCACTCTGACATACTTCTCTGCTACTCCTGACTTCCTCATACAGTACCACAGCTCTTCTCTTGGCACCCTGTCATACACTTTCTCCAAGTCTACAAACACACCCTAGTCTACAAAAACTCCCTCTGACCATCCCTATACTTCTCCATCAAAAATTTTCAGAGCAAAAATTGCATCTATTGTGCTCTTTCTGGGCATGAAGCCATACTGCTGCTCACAAATTTCCACTACCTTCCTTAACCTAGCTTCCCCTACTCTTTCCCATACCTTCATTGTATGGCTCATCAACTTTATCCCCCTATAGTTGCTGCAACTCTGCATGTCACCCTTATTCTTAAAGATCGGCACTAACACACTTCTTCTCCATTCCTCAGGCATCCTCTCACTCTCTAAAACCCTGTTGAACAAACTAGCTAAAAATTCCACTGCTGCCTCTCCTAGACACTTCCAGAACTCCACCGGGATGTCGTCAGGACCAACTGCCTTTCCACCTTTCATCCTCTTCAAAGCCTTCCTGACTTCATCCTTTCTAATCTTATCTACTTTCTGTTCCACAGAGTTCACCCCCTCTACTCTTTTTTTCCCTCTCATTTTCCTCATTCATCAGCTCCTCAAAGTACTCCTTCCATCTCCTCTGTACACTCCCCTCACTTGTGAGCACCCTTCCATCTCTATCCTTAATAACTCTAACTTGCTGCACATCCTTCCCATCTCGATCCCCCTGCCTATCTAACCTGTACAAGTCCTTCTCTCCTTCTCTAGTGTCTAACCTAGTGTACAACTCGTCATATGCCTTCTGCTTGGCCTTAGACACCTCCCTCTTCACTCTGCGCTGTAACTCCTTGTATTCCTGTCTATTCTCTTCAGTCCTGTCCATGTCCCACTTCTTCTTG
>JAUCMX010000015.1:18489786-18691386 GCA_033459395.1 Hemibagrus guttatus | reverse complement strand
CTGTGTTTAGCTGCTGGTGAGCAGGGCGATGGGAAAGGGGAGGCGTGTGAACCCCCTGCCAGGTAAACAATTCACAGCTATACCCAATAACACTGGTACAGAGATCAAATGGACAGTGCAACAAAAGCATTTTTGATATAAAACACAGTATATAAGTGTTTTTAAAATCTAGAAGGCTAGGTAGAAAATAGAAATACTTAAAGCCCTGAATGTCTGCTTTCATATGAGCAGTTAAACACTACACAGTGTGGACTGAATCATATTTGTGTTCAAAAGAATCAAATCAGTAAAGTAAATCACTAAATTCGGTGTGTTCCATGACGTCTAAAACAATCATGTTGGTAATAAAAAAAAATAAAGTGTAACTGATTGGGTTTACCCGGGTTCTGAACTACACATGTCTCCTGTCTAAAGGACGAAGAAGAAGACGACGACGGCTTCCTAAAGAAAAAATGGCCGACCGTGGACGCGTCCTATTACGGAGGAAGAGGAGTAGGGGGCATCAAGCGCATGGAGGTGAGGAAGAGACAGAAAGGGAGTGGTTGATATTTGAACTGAACTGAAGTCTCTTTCTCAAATACGGCTTTTCTGCCTCATTCATCTGCTCCCTCGCGCAGTTTAGATTGATTTTATGAGCATAATCTAACAATTCAAAATTTTAAGGTAATTATTTAAATGTGTACATTCATTGACCCTCAGACCTCACTTTGAGAACCAAGGTCCTTCAGTGAAGGAATTCTAAGAAATGCTTAGAATATCAGGTTATTGTGGTTAGTTTATGGTTATTTTATGATTAAGTGTTCATTGATGTTACCCATAACCCATTTCAACACTGAGGGATCCCCCATAATCAGATGAGTAATAAAAAATAAATCATAACTGGCTGTATTGATTTAGGGGCATAAAACCTTTTAATATGATTGTAGTGACCTGGCAGTACTTGAGTAATTGTGTGTGCGTGTGCGTGTGTGTGTGTTTTAGGTGCGCGGGGGTGATAAGGGATCGACAGAAGAGGGAGCAAAACTAGAAAAAGCAAAGAATGCTCGAGTGACGTTGCCTGAAGTGGAGTACGAGTTTGAGTTTGCACCTTCACGCACTCTCAATAACGGCACGCGCAAACCCATCCCTCGCCCGAAATGGTACACACCCTTTAAAGGTAAAAAAGAAAACATATGCATACATATTCACACCTTTACATACAGGTCTTAAAATAGTAGAATAATGGAAATAGTCAATACTGTGACTATATAAAAGAAAAGTTTTTTTTTTAAACTTTTAAAAGCGAACGAAACGTTCAATCCATTTAAACAAATTTTTTTAAAGAATCATATTACTAAACTGAACCAGTAATACAATAGGCTTAGAATGTTTAAAAGAGTCAAGTCAGTAAACTGAATCACTAAAAGAATCACTATCAGTAAATCAAATCACTAGAACAGCGAGTTCAGGGATGGTCAGATGAAGCCAATCAATAAACTGGATCACAAAAAACAAGTTTAGTGATGTTTAAAACAATTCAATTAGTGAATTAAATCAGTAAAATACAAAGTTTGATTACGTGTAAATGAATCAGATCAGCAACATACACCGATCAGGCATAACATTATGAGCAGTGACAGGTGAAGTGAATAACTGTTATCCCCTCATCATGGCACCTGTTAGTGGGTGGGATATATTGGGCAGCAAGTGAACATTTTGTCCTCAAAGTTGATGTGTTAGAAGCAGGAAAAATGGACAAGCGTAAGGTTTTGAGCGAGTTTGACGAAGGGCCAAATTGTGATGGCTAAAAGACTGGATCAGAGCATCTCCAAAACTGCAGCTCTAGTGGGGTGTTCCCGGTCTGCAGTGGTCAGTATCTATCAAAAGTGGTCCAAGGAAGGAACAGTGGTGAACAGGTGACAGGGTCATGGACGGTCAAGGCTTATTGATGCACGTGGGGGAGCGAAGGCTGGCCCGTGTGATCCGATCCAAAAGACGAGCTACTGTTGCCCGAATTGCTGAAGAAGTTAATGCTGGTTCGGAGAGAAAGGTGACAGAATACACAGTGCATGATGGGTCAGGGCTGTTTTTCCAGCAAAAGGGAGACCAACACAATATTAGGCAGGTGGTCATAATGTTATGCCTGATCATTGTAAGTCACTAATATAATGTGCTTCTATATGTGGCGCTATAAGTGGTAGCTCACTGGTTGAGGGTTTCACCTACACATCAGAAGAGCATGAGTTCAAATCCCCGCACTGCCAAGCTGCCCCTTTAGCAAGGACCTTAACCCTCAACTGCTCAGTGTTATAAATGAGATAAATGTAAAATGTAATGCCCTTTCACTTCTGTGAGTGGCTCTGGACACAAGCTTCTGCCCAAAAACCGTAAAGGTAATACAGCATGTTTGAAAGCTCTTACTAGTAAAGCAAATTACTATTATTTAATGATTCTTTAAAAGAGTCTAATGAACTATTCACAAACCAATAAAATTTTGAGTTTAATTTGATTCTCCAAAAGAATCAAATCACTGAAACACTAATGACTGAGTTTAATGATGGATTTGTGGGTTTTGGGGTGCGTCCACACTTCACTGGGTTACAGTCATCCTAAAGAGCGTGGAGAACAAACTGTAAAATCAGCGATAACCATCATCACATTGTTATCCCCACACACACACACACACACACACACACACACACACACACACACACACAGCATAAACAGAAACAGTAGGAATGTATATGAAGAGTATGTAAGAAGAGGTCAGACAGTTTGACAGTATGACAGTGTGTTTACAGAGCAGTGATGTGGGTTTCTTGAGAAATCGGATAGCTGTGTTGTCTCGTCTTAGTCTATCAGCTGCACTGAAGCATGAGATCACAGTCATTTCAGTTTTAAACAAAAACAGACCCTGAACTGAGCTCAACTCTGTACAGATGGAATCAGTCCTTAGTACACACACTCCTGTCCAACTACACATCCTCTTCACATGACACACATAGGGGGTTTGATTAGAGTTCAAATTTATTATTTGAGATTTGAGATATGAATTTTTTTTTCTGGACTTATTGTTAAATTATAACAACCTTATTATTACCATGTAATGCTTATTTAAGGCTTCTGATTTTTTTTTTTTGGCCCAGAAATTAGTTTCACAATTACTCATGCTCCGATCTGTTTTCTTTCAAAGCCATCTCACAAGGCATACGTTGCGTGAAAAGAGTGCATTCAGAAAGGACAAGCGTGTTTTTAGAATCTCTAAAACATACATCCTTTTTTCCCAACTCAGCATTTTTTGTCAGTGCACATCTAATAGTTTGTTTTCTATCCACTTTCCGCTGGAGGATAATCGATGTAACCCAGATGAAAGTGTGTGCAATCTGGAAGTGTTCAGCACTGCAAAGGAGCTGTGCAAAAAAACATTCCACAAACACATGAGAATGCTGCAGTCCTCTGTGTGGATCCTCCCCCTTTCTTCGCAATTCACCATGATGCCGAAAAATTCACTAGTGGATTTGGTCTGATATGTCTATGATGATGTCACCAACTAGATCCTGTATTCTATTAACAAAAAAGCAATGGCAAATTCAAAACAGATAACACTACAGTGAATATTTCCTAATCCACTTCACTACTTAGTGCAATACACTGATCAGGCATAACATTATGAGCAGTGACAGGTGAAGTGAATAACACTGATTATCTCCTCATCATGGCACCTGTTAGTTGGTGGGGTATACAGGTGCATCTCAATAAATTAGAAGGGCGTGGAAAAGTTCATTTATTTCAATAATTTAACTCAAATTGTGAAACTCGTGTATTAAATAAATTCAAAGCACACAGACTGAAGTAGTTTAAGTCTTTGGTTCTTTTAATTGTGATGATTTTGGCTCACATTTAACAAAAACCCACCAATTCACTATCTCGACAAATTAGAATATGGTGACATGCCAATCAGCTATTCAACTCAAAACACCTGCAAAGGTTTCCTGAGCCTTCAAAATGGTCTCTCAGTTTGGTTCACTAGGCTACACAATCATGGGGAAGACTGCTGATCTGACAGTTGGCCAGAAGACGATCATTGACACCCTTCACAAGGAGGGTAAGCCACAAACATTCATTGCCAAAGAAGCTGGCTGTTCACAGAGTGCTGTATCCAAGCATGTTAATAGAAAGTGGAATGGAAGGAAAAAGTGTGGAAGAAAAAGATGCACAACCAACCGAGAGAACCGCAGCCTTATGAGGATTGCCCAGCAAAATCCATTCAAGAATTTGAGTGAACTTCACAAGGAATGGTCGGAGTTATTGAAATAAATGAACTTTTCCACGACATTATAATTTATTGAGATGCACCTGTATTAGGCAGCAAGTGAACATTTTGTCCTCAAAGTTGATGTGTTAGAAGCAGGAAAAATGGGCAAGCGTAAGGATTTGAGCGACTGTTCCTTCCTTGGACCACTTTTGATAGATAATGACCACTGCAGACCGGGAACACCCCACAAAGAGCTGCAGTTTTGGAGATGCTCTGATCCAGTCGTCTAGCCATCACAATCAAATCCTTACGCTTGCCCATTTTTCCTGCTTCACACATCGACTCTGAGGACAAAATGTTCACTTGCTGCCGAATATATCCCACCCACTAACAGGTACCATGATGAGGAGATAATCAGTGTTATTCACTTCACCTGGCACTACTCGTTATGTTAAGCCTGATCGGTGTATATAGTGTATGTGATTTGGGACATGGTCACAGTGTACTGATGATAACTTTTGTATGTGGTGCATTTCAGGGAAAGCTGGACGCTCTGTGTGTGTGGCTGAGGAGAGGATACGATCGTGTTTCTGTAATGAGGCCTAAACCTGGAGAAAAGGTGAGAAAATATTACCAAATTTGATTCATGAAACATTTATCATATATGTATTCAGTAAACACAATCTGTTGTGTCATCACAACAATGTTCTGAGAGCCATACATGAATCCTGTATGTTCTGAGGCCATTTTTAATGTTCAAATGTTCTATATTCCCAGCATCCCATGCACTCAGAGTCTTTCTGAAATCCCAGACCACCACTGGTCCCACTGTATGTTTTCAGGTTGTATAGTATGTCCATTGGCTGTTTGTTGTGTCCCATGGTTCTAAGTTCTCATGCTTCCCATTTTGTCAGGATCTACCAGTCCCAGAGTCATGTATTCTTTGAACCCTTTGTTTTTCTGATTCCTCAGTGAAAATGTCTAGAAATCAGACCTGCTCTCAGAGTCCTATATTTCTATAACCATATACTCGCAGGGATCTGTGTTTCTAGCATCACACTCTAATACAGGGGCTTGAAGTTTGTCCAATCATAAACGAGCTTCAACCGACATTGTTCATTGACAGCAAGAGCCAAATGTAAGTTCTAAGAAGTTCTGGGTTACAAACATAAATGACAGACTGTCTGTTCTACATTAATACTAATATACTAATATACACACTGAGTGCTAGATTCCTTAATAGTCGAGGTTTTATTTCTTTGACATTTATTCCCGCTGTGACTCTCAGCAGTCTTTTATATAAAAGTGTTGCAGAAACAGAGCTGAGGAAAACCAAGCAGAGTCAGGTCTCATCGAGTTATTTAAGAGCGAATTAACTGACTGTCTTCCTGACTCTGCACGAGAAGAGTCTGGAGGAGAGACAGAGTAGAAAAAGATTTGCAGATGTTGGGAATACGAGTGCCAAGCACTGGAGCAGACTGGTAATGGCTTTTCTCTCTAAAGGAACGCAAATAATTCTCTAAGGGAGATCTGCTGAGAGCATTAAAGTCGGACGCAAAAAAGACAGCAGGTCTGCAGGCCCAGACAGAATATGTTTACCTCTCTGAAGAAAAATAAAATAACTTAAAAAGGTTTCCTTAAGAGGATATGATCAGGAGGAAACCACACAAAACATACAAGCAGGGTTTCATTAACATAATGCAAAATGGAAACTGACACGAGATCTTTTATGCATTTTACTGAAGTAGATTTTGTGTTCCTTGTAAAACTGATCTGAAAACATTTTCAAAGAACTCATTCTAAAGCACTGCCCTTCATCAGCTTTTTCAGGTAATTTCAGTTTAGTTACTACAGGGGAGTATCAAAACTTTTGATTAAGGCTTTTCTTCACTTGATCATAATACACTATATTGCCAAAAGTATTGCCAAATCATTGAATTCAGGTGTTGTTTTTCAGGGGTTGGGCTTGGTCCCTCAGTTCCAGTGAAAGGAACTCTTAATGCTTCAGCGTAGCAAGACAATCGGACAATTTCATGCTCCCAATTTTGTGGGAACAGTCTGGGGATGACCCCTTCCTGTTCCAACATGACTGCACACCAGTGCACAAACCAAGGTCCATAAAGACATGGATGAGCGAGTTTGGTGTGGAGGAACTTGACTGGCCTGCACAGAGTCCTGACCTCAACCTGATAGAACACCTTTGGGATGAATTAGAGCGTAGACTGCGAGACAGGCCTTCTCATCCAACATCAGTGCCTGACCTCACAAATGCACTTCTACAGGAATGGTCAAAAATTCCCATAAACACACTCCTAAACCTTGTGGAAATCCTTCCCAGAAGAGTTGAAGCTGTTCTAGCTGCAAAAGGCGGGCCAACTCCGTATTACATTCATGTGCATCTTAAGGCAGGTGTCCCAAAACTTTTGGCAATATAGTGTACAGTGTAAGACTCACACTGATCGAAACATGAAGAAATGAATGAGAGTGTGAACATTTATTGTAAAGAATTATAGAACTAATCCTTATAAATGAATTTCTGTATTTAAACAGGACCCAAAGAGAGGCCAATCTCCAAATAGTGATTTCACATAGAATTCCTGCTACGCACTTTTCAATAAATATTGCATCATATATCAGGATGCTGGTTATTACTGAATATTAGATGGAAAAGAAAATCAGTAGTATTTCCCATCTCTACCACCCTATTCTTCTCTCTTATTAGTTTATGTTGCATTGCACTCCTTATCCTTAAATCACCCCCATGTCTGACCCCAAACTTCAACCATCTATCAGCCAAACTGTCTTTTACTTCGGAATAGTGGTGGACAATATCCAAAAATCCTATACGAGTAAAAGCAGGAATATATGTACATTTTTACAAAGAGTTGTATTACTTAATGGTCAGTTTCTAGAAACTTCTCTGACTGCCAACCAAAACGAGACAGGACGTGTCTCTCTGCTTGTCGGGTGTGTCTGTCTACATTGCAGGATGTGAATAAACTTGTCAATCATAAAATCCTAGCTTTCAAATAAATGATCTTGGTCAAGTAGGCTGCTCTTATAAACTAGGTTCTAAAAAAGCATCCAGTGTATTTAAGTATAGCAGATTTGTGATGTCTAATGAGATACATTCCTGCTCAAACATCCTATTTTTTCCAGGTTTAGTCCACGTCTGCTTTCATAATAACCTCCATTCTTCTAAGAAGGCTTTTCACTAGATTTTGGATCGTGAAATCGAGTTCATTTTTGCTACAAGAGCATTAGTGAGATCAGAGATTGGTGTTAGGTGAGGAGCTCTGGGGTGTAGTCAGTGTTCCAGTTCATCCCAAAGGTGTTCAGTGGGGTTGAGTCAGGGCTCTGTGCAGGACACTCGAGTTCTTCTACTCTAACCTTGTCAAACCATGTCTTCGTGGAGCCCACTTTGCTGCAAATATTTTCAGATTATTATTCATTTTTCATTTGAATTTAGCTGAACAGTGCACACTATACAGTATTTAAACAATGAAGATGAATCTGAGCTCAAAGTTTCTTATTTTTTCCTCTCAGGGTCGCTGTATGAACTTCACCAGGGTGAAATCTTACCCTCCACCTCGTTATCCACACAATTACACCAGCAAGAACAAAGACAGCTCAGGACACATCTACAGTTTACCCCTCAATTCCACCCCACCTGCCCCACAATGCAAACTGCCTCCCACTCCAAACTGCATGTACTCGGCCAACTCTTCATACCCTGACCACGACTTCTCCTACCCCTCCTACCCTTCTCCATCCCTGACCTCCTCTCTTCCTCCTCTCCCCTCCACTCCACCCCCTTCTGCCATCACTCCGCCTCCATACTCTCCTCCACCTACTAGATCCCCACCCTCCCTACTGGCCCCACCCCCTTCTCCACCTCTTTCTCCTCCAAGTTTTCAGTCTTCGAATTGTCTGGCTCCACCTCCTTATTCAGCTCCATCCATGCGAGCTCCTCCTCCATCCCGCCCACCACCACGACCCTCTATCTAATAGGGAGGGGCTACTGAGCTGAGGAGGAAATTGCGAGCTGTGTTTCGTTCCTGTTTCGAACGTGTCCACACGAACATCCTGACATCATCACGAGTGGAGCTGAAAAACAACTTCACTGCACCATTTTAAGAAGGAACCTGCAGCAATGCATTATGGGTATATGTTCCTGAAGACTTCGAACAGGAATGAAGTGTAATGTAAATGGGAAGATTTTTGGAATCATGAGATGCTTCACTTGCTTCCAATCTTGATCTGATCCCTTTTGGGGGGGCGGGGGCGGGGGCAGGGTGGGGGGACGATTGCATGATCATCATGTCTCTGGAAGTGTGGAGTGGGGAAATGGATTGGAACTAGGAAATGTGGAACATTCCTAATTAAGCACATTGATGGAACGTTTGAATGGAAATTTGGATAGTAACTACCAGCTAATGATGTCATGGTGTTATAGCAGCTGACCAATCAGAAGCTTCGCTTAACTCATACAAAGTAGAACTGCACACACATTACACTCCTGTTTTTTTGCATTTCTCCACTCTTTTGACTCCGACTTTTATCCTTTCATTTTCCTTCATCCATTCTTTTTTTTTTCTCCATTCTTTCAGCACAGCCTTATTTTTCTACATTCTTAGTCCCTGCATTTATTTTTCCCAACATTTTTAACTTTCATTCCTTTCCTTTTAATCCTGCTATTTTTTATCCCTCTATTTTCCTTTACTTTCCTCCATTCTATCATTCCTCCAATTTTCTTTCTCCTACATTCTACCTTTCCTTCATATTCTGCATATATTTTGGTATTTCTTTCTTTCTTGCTCATTTTAAGAGCTCCACTCAGACTCAGAGCTTTCTTTTTTTCTTTTTTCATGAGTCAGCATTTGTTTGCACAAATCTTTACAGTAATAAATATGGGAGAGAATGATGTAAAGGTGAAGTGAGGTGTTAATTTTGTATAAAATGGAGACTTTAAATGTGTATATACAGCAGCATCGCCTTTTGGACAGAAACGCAATAAACGTTGGCAAATTTTGCTTTTAGTTACTGATAATATTACATAAGGTAATAGAATCATACATGAAGCATTTCTGATATTAACCTGGTCAGACAAGAGGCTGCAGCAGTGCCGAGCTTATTGTCTACACAATTTTTTCTCAGTAATTTCCTTATTTCTGAAAACTTGCTATCTGTATATTCTGGATGTAAACTTTATCTTGCTTGTGAAAATATGTTTCTAGCACTTTCTTTGTGACGATTTGTTTGGGCATTAATGTAACACACAGCATGTTTTGTACATTTCTAACTTAACCTGATCACACAGTTCATCATGTAACTGTACACCGCAAGTGCAATTTTTTTTTTTTAAATAAAAAATAAACCAGCATGTATTTTATTACGTTTTTCTTTAATATTAAGCCACAGTTTTACCCTCAGTCTCAGTCTGTCCTTCATAAACTGATATACAGACATGTATAGAGAGACAGACAGGTCAACAGAAATGGATACATTGAGACACAGAAAGACACATGAACATACATAAGTGATTAGCAGTTTCCGTCTGTAATTTATTAATTTCAGCTCGGTGTGTTTACTCTATTAGGTGTAAAAGGAAAGTGGAGATGAATCGATCTCCTCTCAAGCCTGTGCTGAAGCAGCAGCTTTTACTCTGAGACACTTAAACCGTAAAGTGATAAGAGTGGAAACTGAACATTTCTGAAAGCCAGCAGATGCTGACAGGAGATGTATATACTGCCAATGAACAATGCGAGAGAAGCAGAACTGAAGCCTGTGCTTTGACTCAGAGAAGCGATTTGAAATTCCCCTCCATCTTTAAACAGTACAGCAATGAAGAACAAACTTCATGTTTACAAAAAATAATTATGTGCGCTTACTGAGCCGCTCTCTGACAAACTATCTGACAAATTTGAAGGCAAAAAAAATGTATAAAAATCCTAAAAGTTCAAAAAAGATCTATATAACTTGGCTCACTGCTTTCTCCACTCTTTCTGCTCTGCCTTATTTAACGTCTAACATTTTCCCTCTTTACATCTGAACTCCTGCTGTCTCTCTAGCTTGTTGTCTTTAATGTCCTCATTATTCACTGCAGAGGTATAACAGGGTCAGTGACATTACTGCATTCCTGTAGTTTGCATAATACATTTCCCGGCTTGCGTTTTGATTTAAAGAGTTTTTTATTTACAAAGCACATGTTAATGCTACAGTACTGAATTTGAAGCTTAGTTACATCTGAGATGTAATTTTATCCTATTTAAATATTCATATATATATATATATAAAAATGTGACCGTGAAACATAATCTTATGAATTGATGAGTACAGTCCCTATAGCTACCAAGGAATAGCTACCAAGACTTGAGGGGTGATGCTAGGAGAATGGATCCAGTGAGATTAGGGGGTGGGCCCACAGGAATGGTTCAGGAGAGCTGAAGGATGGGGCCAGGGGAATGGTTGTGGAGAGCTGAAGGGTGGGGCCAGAGGAATGGTTGAGGAGAGCTGAAGGGTGTGGCCAGGGGAATGGCTGAGGGGAGCTGAAGGGTGGGGTCAAGGTAATTGTTGTAGAGAGCTGAAGGGTGGGGCCAGGGGAATGGTTGTACAGAGCTGAAGGGTGGGGCCAGGGGAATGGTTGAGGAGAGCTGAAGGGTGGAGCCAGGGGAATGGTTGAGGAGAGCTGAAGGGTGGGGTCAGGGGAATGGTTGAGGAGAGCTGAGGGGCGGGGCCAGGGGAATGGCTCAGGAAAGCTGAAGGGTGGGGCCAGGGGAATGGTTCAGGAGAGCTGAGAGGCGGGGGCAGGAGAATGGCTCAGGAGAGCTGAGGGGCAGGGCCATTGGAATGGCTCAGGAGAGCTGAAGGGTGGGGCTAGGGGAGCTGGATTTGCAATTAGAAATAAACATTCTTGTGTTTTTGCATGATAGTATGATGAAAGGCAGCTTTGTGAATAAAGATGTAGATTAATAATGAAATGTGTTTTTACATTTTACCTTTGAAATTGACTTTCAAGTTTAATATGCTTCCTTCACATTCTCCTTCATTTCGACGTTGAGTATAGATCTAAATACTGTTGTGGTTAACATGGATAAGCAATAATTTAGCAACAAAAACATAGAAAAAAGAAGTAAACTAGAGGTGCTATGTCTAAAACTGCATTAATTCTTGCATACCTTTCGATCTGGGGGTTTACATGAGATGTAGAGAGGAAATAAAGTGCTGCAGAGAGGAAGAAGGTAGTCGAGGCCTCCTACAGTCCTTCATCACTGCGATAACGCTGTACCTGAACCGTACGCTTCTGTTTGTGTTGTCAGGTACCTGCTAATAATCACTTCCACAGCATTCCCTTTAAAACATTTTCACACAAACATGACTTTTTTGCATGATGAAATTTAAAACCAAGACACGGATCTGCAAACCCAATGTTGATGATGTCACTTCTGTAAGAATCAAAGAAACTCTCAAACCTGACATGTTAATAGGATGTCTGTCTGAAAATGTCACATACATCCTGATACAATAAAAAAAAAAAAAACTGATTTCAGAGAGAACCGAATGCTCCAGCTGGCACCATCTCTGTAAAACAAACACTATGATTCAGTTGATTCATGTTTGCTGCAAACAGGCCTTTACTCCTGCAAATCTTTGCTAACTCACATGGCTTTGGAAAATATCTGGATAGAAACACACTGTGCGTGTGTATGTGTGGGTGTAGGACATTAAGGCTTCTCCTGATGATGCCTGGGATGAACTGATGTTCTGACGTCCAAAGTCCAGGAATAAAGTGGCCCAACAGAGACAGAGCCAACCGCAGCTTGTTGTCCCACACTGGACACAACACGGTGCGCTGTGATTGGCTGCTGTCCCACACTGGACACAACACGGTGCGCCGTCAATGGCTGCTGTTTAACACTGGAAAAGACATGGTGTGCTACATGGGGCACGTTGATTGGTTGCTGCCTGACAGCGGCGACAGCATGGTGCCCTGTGATTGGACGTGGGCCGACACTGTGTGCCGTGATTGGCTGCTGTCCAGCACTGGATATGGGATAGTTCGCTGTGATTGGCTGCTGCAGGACTGAAACATTTTTACGAGGCCCAAACGGAGCCTGGAGGAAAACGTCTTGTTGCCTGGAAGGGAAAGGAGCGAGGGAGAAAACATCCACTGAGGGGATGCTAGTGAAAGCTTCCTCCTTCTCTTCGTCTTTTTCCTGAGCATCAGGCACGTAACCGTTCATGCTGATTGCCTCACCTGCACACAGCACAAGAAAAGAACAGGCAATAATCAGTCGACTAGTAAAGTACGATATTCAACAAGGTATCATTCTACAGAACCTTACAGTCATTATTCCGAGATTGAACAGTCACAGACTACGCCATCCTCTCTGATGCTATTTAAATTTTCTTTCAGGGCTTTCAAATGAGCCTAGAATTCACACAGGATGTGACCTGTAGCATGATCCTGAACAGATAAACATAGCAGTTACACAACTGATTTAGAATAAATTACACAGCTCATATAACTGAAGAAGTCCTGATCAGGCAAATATGAGTCACACACTGATTGAAACCTGGCCTAAAATAGAACTATTCAGGAATCTGAATCCTGAAGATGCCAGATGATGTGCAGAAGAGCTGGAGAGTCTTGTCTAGGAGCAAAGGAGATCTTTCATCTAACCTGTCAATCAAAGCAATACTAGCCAATCACGAATGTCGGCTAATAAACCAATCATGACACTCGCTGTTCTCCTATGAGGCAGCATGCGTATGAGCTGAGCTGAAGAACACCACTGGATGTCAGATATTTCTGTATTTCATCACTTCCATGATGCATAAAATATTCTCTTTATCACAAACAGTACTGATAGAACTAGACTCTTTACTGAAGATGCTAGTTTTGAAATTTGTGCTCTTATATAGTACCATGTGATTCAGTATTCATTTGTCTGTCATGTATTCAGCTCAGATTTTCCACTGATCGGTTTCATCAACGTGTTTATAAAAAAGACAGCTGTAAATCAGGGTGAAATATATCTTACCTGGAGAAGACGAGGCAGAGGCCGAGAGACATTTTTAGGTCACATGCTATCATTTCAGGGATTGTTAGTGATTTCTTGTCTGCACTGTAGGTGTGATCCTTCCATCATGGCTATATACATTTTTCACTTGTAAATGAACAATAATATGAGACTCCCTTCTACTCTATGTTTATTGAATCCATCCATTTATGTTTTGTACTGCTTATCCTACACAGAGTGACAGAAAAATCTGGAGTATGTACCAGGGGGACACCCTGGATGATGTGTCAACCCCTTTGCAGAGCACAATGGCAATCACACACACACACACACCACTAACAACAGATAATTTAGAGCTGCCAATCAGCCTGGCCGTGGACTGGTGGAGGAAGCTAGAGTACCTGGAGAAATCCTGAAAGGTACTGAGATTTGTGCACTCAGGGCAGAGGCACGAACTGGGCTGCGAGGCAAGTGTGCTAAGTGTGTGATATAGTAAAGTCTCAGTGATTTGCATCAGTCTGAGGGAACTGCTGGAGCATTCTGTCACAGGAAAAGCTTCAAGAGAGAGGATGTAGTGTTTTGTGTTTTCTTGGTAACTTTACAAGCTGCACTGTTTGTCTCATCAACTTCAATAAAGAGAGTAAAAGGAGAGACTAGTGAGGGAATGACTGGTGTTTATAGCTAACACAACATAAGTGATGAAAAAAACTACCTCAGCATTGAACCTCAACATTAAACAGATAAAAAAAAGTACATGTTCTTGAATGAATAAAATAAATAATAGTCGTCATATTTCTGTGACAAAAGAGGAAAAATTCTGTATCATTACCTTCGCTTTGTGTAGTGTTTTCATGCTGCAGAGTGAGAACAGTAAGAGCTTGTGAGAACTAATGAACACCACTAAACCATTCCGTTTCACATGTACATGTTTATTGAACACGCTTTCTTCATTTTTATTCTCTTTTAGACAAAAATATAGAAGGTGCACATGGAGTCGTCTCCGCTCTAACAGGCGGGTTCGGGATTTTGCTACGGTGACGATTCGAACCCCAACCGAAAAAAAAAAACAACAACATCTGAGCACGTAAAAGGAATTGTGGGCAACTTCTGCACAAATACACAAGTCTAAACTGCAGCTGCAAGGCGGCTGAAGGACAGCGGTGTGTTCTACGCTAAAACACTGAGATTGCATAGGGGTTAGCGCCGTTTCCTACACGCGACTGTACACAGCAGGGAGATATGAGCTCAGGCTTAATCAGAAAAATAGGACGCTAAATCGGGGTGGAGCTGCGCCTGAGGTTCTGTAATTATCCGTGCACACTACAGCAGAGGGAACCGTTTAAACAGGCAAACACCCAACATGGTCATTCACATTATATAATCAATCGATAACTCTTTATGATTAGTGGCTCGGCCGGTGATTAAGGTATTTGAGTACGGTTCAGCATTGCTCAGTAAATCATTCACCTGGTTTATTGAGGAGAAGGAGGATAGAGGGCTAGAAAGATGAAACATTGGAAGAGAAATAAGAGAAAGAGGATAGGACATGAGCAGTTAAAGAAGGAAGGAGATGGGTAGAGAGAAAGAAAGAAGAGAATGGAAAGGATTTTGAGAAGAGAAAGGATGAGGAATAGGTGGAGAGAAAGATGAGGAGATGAGGAGAATAAGACAGAGGTGAGAGAAGATAGAAAAGAAGCTAAGACGAGGGGAGAAATGTTTGGAAGAGTGAAAAAATAAGGAGAAAGAAGAGAAAAGACAGACTAAGAGAAGGAGAAGATGTGAAAAGGGGGAGGGAACGGGAATAGAAATAAAAAGGAGAGAAGAGTTTCATAGCTGAGCCCTCTCTGGCACTAAGAGATAGAGAGAGAAAAAAAGAGAAATTATATAATAGGATGAAAAGAGATTGTGCTTTTAGCAAACGTGTTTATACTGGACCCAACTCTTAGAATTGCCATCTCAAAGAGAACACACACACACACACACACACACACACACACACACACACACACACAGGCCTGACTGAAATGTATGTCTTAACGTAAAACAGTAATCTGAAACACTGTCATGCTGAGATATGTGTGTGTGTTTCTAGGCATCAGCATGTCATTATTAAATACACATATTTGTCTAGGTCTAGTTCTGTCTTTTCTCTCTCTCTCACACACACACACACACACAAACACGCACACAGAATTGTTGCGGAAGTAGAAGTCAGACTCCAGGAAACTCAAACAAATATTTTCCACATTCGCATAAACACACAGGTCTCAGAAACACCAGGCGTGTGCCAATATTCCATTTTCATGATCATTGCTAAACTTCATATCGTGGCTTTGCGAGATCATCACAATACTGGGAAAAAAAAGAAAAGGAAAAAAAAAACCCCGACTCCATGTATATACGTAGATGTCTCCACTGGGCAGCATCTTGTTCTGGTGGTGAGGGACATGTTCACTGCTGATCTCCATATCAGGCCCATATTAATATATAGACTCCAATTGATTTGCTCAATGAGTGAGTGAGAGCAAGACTGACTGACTGAGCGAGAGAATGAGTGACAGAATAAGTCACTAAATGAATGACCGACTTACTGAGTAAGTGAGTGACGCAGTGAGACTGATAGTGATCGAGTGACTGACAGAGTGAATAACTTAATGAGTGAGTAACGGACTGACTGACTGAGTGTCTTGACTGACTATGTGACTGAATGAATGAGTGACTCAGTGAGGCTGACCGTGACTGAATAATTGACTGACAAACTGAGACGGACAATCACTAAGTGACCGACTGGCAGAGTGAATAACTTAATGAGCAAGTGACTGAGTGAGTAAGTGAATAATGGAGTGATTGAGTGACCGACGAAGCGAAGCTGACAGTAATACATGCAGAAGAGAATTTTCAAAGAGAATATTATGTCACTACACTTGTGTTGGTGTTACTGCTCTATCTACTGCAGTAAATTCTTCCCCATATGAAGAGGGAAGAATTGGCCTCACAGCACTCTAATATTGCTATTAGGGCTCTAATATGGAGATCTGAGCACTGCACTAAAGTCCAAAATAAGAAGACAGTTTTTCTTATTTCACTTTCCGAACGCTGCCCACCTAGGGGAGCCAATACCGTGTCCATGGTGACAATATTGCCTGACAATATATCATATAATCGGTTATCGGCACATGCCTATTCAACACACATAACATAAAGATATAAAGAATTCTTCTGAATAATCTATGACTCATATACATATGTTTATATCTCACGCACATTCATTCACTAACGCTCTATTCATATTCACATAGAATCTTAATTAGGCATACAGGAAAGATCTCTTTAAAGTCTATAATAATCTATATCACTACAGTAACGACAGTAAGACTCTCTTTACACACATAACTGCATACAGCGCAGATACACTGCTCATTTACACTTATAGCTTCACACACACACACACACACACAAAACCTATTTACATCAGTGAGGGGGGAGAGGGGGTGGACTATGTAGAAACAAAGGGAAATGAGTGCATGAGCAGGTGAGAAGAAAGAAAGAAAGAAAGAAAGAAAGAAAGAAAGAAAGAATAAAAAATAAAATAATGAGAGACAGAAGAATGGGAAGGAGTAAGACAAAACAGGAAAAGAAACAAGGGAGAAAGAAAAAATAATAAGAAAAAAAGGAAAGAATGATAAAAAAAAGAATGAAAGAAATCAGAACAGAACTAAAGACAGAAACACAGAAAGAAGCAAAAAAACTGAAAAAGGGCAAAGAAAAAAGGGGGGAAAAAGAGAGGGAAAAAATGAGAGAGAAAAGCAAAGAAACAAAATAATATAAAATAAACATATAAATAAATAGTATTAAATTAACAAAAAAGATTTAACAAAAATAATAGCAACTACAAAGTGCAGTGCAAGTCTGAGACATGATAAGATATAAATGCCTTTATAATCAATGAGAGACGTGCAAAACAAACACGCACACGCACACAAAGAGCCAGTTGAAGATTGAAGAACGGACAAAAAGTGGAGAAGCGATGAACCCCAAAATGAGAAAATAAATAAATAAATAAATAAATAAATAATAAAAAAATATCAGCAGAGAATTGTGATAAAATTGTGAGCAGCAGGATGAAAGCTGAAAGCAAAGCAGTTAGACAGACAGAGGGAAGGATAAATGAATGGACGGATGGATGTATGGATGGATGAGTGGATGGATGTATGGATGAATGAATGCATGGATGGATGGGTGGATGGATAGATAGATAAGATAGATGAGGGAAGGAGGGAGGGAGGAATGAAGTGAGAGATTTAGACAGACAGCGTTGAGCTCTACAGGTCGATGAGCTGATCCACCAGCAGCAGTGAACAAGCCAAACTGGGCAAACTGGAGTCAGAGCCAGTAGCGCTGTGGGAAGAGCCTAAAGAGAGGGGTGGGGACAAATCGGGTGGGGTAAAGTAAGAAAAGAAACAAGCAGCAGGGAGAACAGGAGAGAGGAAAGAAGGAAGAAAAAGAAATAAGAAAATAAAAATGCATTGGAAAAAATTAGGTAAAATAAAAACAAAAACATACATAAAAAATTATTTAAAAAAAGAATAAGCAGGCATTAGCGTTAGGAAGGAGGGCAGGGAAAAAAAAGAAAGCAGTAGGACAAAGGAAAAGAGGGCAGAGAGAGGTAATCATTAAAGAACAGTTCTCCAGTACAAAGCACTTTAATCAACTGACAGAAATCCGGAAACTTTTTGAGAACCAGTTTGTAATCAGATCAGACAGCATATGGAGTAGAAAGATCTAGAGCATTCGAATAATTACAAGGTTCTTGCACATTCATAAGTGTAAAGCAGCTGAACTGTTTTCCGAATTCGATCTCACACACCATTTGCTACACTAGTGTGCTACACGTCCATGTAGATTAAAAAAGAAAAAAGAAAAAAAGAGAGGCACTGCAAACACAGCAGTGTTCTCTTTACCTTGAGATGTTTTGGAGACAAGCACTGGGATCGGGTCGAACTCGTCATCTGCGCTTTTGTCCGAACCCGGCGGCTCGAAGCCAGAGATCAAGCATGTCGAGTCTGGAGAGGAAGCAAAGCAGCAACAATGTGGGGTTGAGGAATTAAAAGAAAGATACAAAATGTTGGTGAGATGTCAGAAACAATGGGTTGATATTCAAGTGTTAACCAACAACCACTTGATCATTAAATAGTGAGCAATTGCACCTGTCGTGCTGTGGACAGATCCTCCTGACACAGGTGCAAATTCATCTAGACAGGCGGCAGTGCCAGAGGAGAAAGGACTGCCCAATAGAGAGTCTTCTCCACTCAGAGTGTCTAGAGAGAGAGAGAGAGAGAGAACAAGAGAGACAGAGAGAGAGAGAGAGCGCGAGAGAGAGAGAGAAAGAGTGAGTGAGAGAGAGAGCAAGATATATATATATATATATATAAAAAGAGAGAGAGATAGAGAGAGAGAGAGAGAGAGAGAGAGAGGGAGAGTGAGAGAGAGAGAGAGAGAGAGAGAGAGAGAACAAAAGAGAGAGAGACAGAAAGAGAACAAGAGTGAGAGTGAGAGAGAGAGAGAGAGAGAGAGAGAGAGAGGTCAATGGCAATTAAAGGACTTGTACTATATATGTAATTATACTTTAAAACAGTGTGTACATTAATACATACATTTTAAATGTTTGTGTCCATCAAAGCTTAAAACCACAAAGAAATTGGTGTGCAGCAGGTACTACATTGTCGCAGGATGTGGCATACTTATCCCTCACACATTTCCCATTTGTTTATATGGAAACTGCCTTCTTTTACAGCCTTTTAATCTTCTCAATTTTCCAATTTCAACAACTTAATGAACACCTCCAACCTTCACACAAATTAGATTTTGGCAATAATTTGTTTAATCACTAGGATGAAAGTGAATGATGATGATGAGGAAGAGGAGGAGGAACTTGAATATATTGAGAATCCAAGTTATTTTTCTCCTAACAAACTTCATAGACAAACCAAGCCACATGCATATTGTCTAAAGTAAATCTTCACCATTGTTACACTGTGTTAAATATTCCGAAAATGTCAGTCACCTGTCCTCACTGCGTCTGTCTGCACAGTATGAAACTGAGGAGCCTCCAGGCCAGGAATCAGCGATTCCACACACATCTCAGCACTTCCTGTGTGTTTGTGTGTGTGTGTGAGAGAGTGAGTGAGTGAGTGAGTGAGAGAGAGAGAGAGAGAGAGAGAGAGAGAGAGAGAGAGAGAGGGTGGGTTTTTACTATTTATTTTATATACATTTAATTTTAACAAACAAAAGCCGAAATGTAGTCTACACAATCAAAGCCTGTGTAGTGTTAGAGGTAACACGCATACACGTGTGCGAATGTGCATATTACCATCTCTCATGTCCTCTACAGAACTGCCAAATGGGTCGGACATTGACAGGAGGTCAGGCAGCATGAGAGATGCGTCTGGAGACTTGAGACCTTCTATTAGCTTTTCTGTACAGAGATGGAAAAATGAGACAAGCCTGTCATTCTGCTTTCAGTACCACAATGTGAATACAGACCTGTTTAACATGCATTTAACATCCATCTAAACCTCATCTCACAACCATCTAACATGCATCTAACCATCAATCAACAACCTTCACCTAACGTCCATCTGACATATCTTCAATTGAACTAACAAGCTTCAGTCTCGGTTTTCCACACGTTTCTTCGGACACGTTTTAAAACAATCAGTTAGCGGCAGATGTATTTCACTTTAATTCGCTGTGTCAGAAATGCACCGGATCAAATGTAGAACGTCTCTTTAAACAGTCTGGATGATTCTAGAAATTAATGTAATGACTTTCAGAAGCTTCTGCGTGGCCAACTGAATGAGCAAAAATTCCAGCAAGTTATTGTGGGAAGGATATTATAGGAGTCTACCCCAAGAGTTTAATTCAAGTTCAAGCAATCATCTTGAACTTCAGGCGGTGTGGCACCAAACCCGAACAAAGGGCATGGAAACGTCTGACCTGCTGAAAATCTGATATGGCAAATAAATGCAGAAATAAATCTGCCACTTTGATATTATTTTGAAAGGCTCTCTTATGTAAATGAAGTGGATACCTTAAAGAACTTAACAGGAAAAATGTATAGTAACATGAAACGTCTTTAACCTAGGCGAATGTGAACTTTTGCCTAACCCTCATCTAGATTTCGGACAGAACCCGCATCTAACCCTGATCTAACACCCAATAACTCCCATTTAACACACATATGGCCCTTGTGTAGATTTAGTTATAACCCTGCACCCTTTATGTCTAAAGAAACTCAAGCAACAAAAAGTAAACAAAGCTGCATTAAAACCAGCAATGGAACTCAAAGCTGGGTCAGACACATGCAATTCATTTAATCACATTTTCTTATTATTCTTGCCCCGACTTTCACATCTCAGACAGGAGGATAGACATTACTGAGAGATTTCTGTTGCGTGTGTTTCCATTTCCTAGATTTCTCTAGTTTGGGCTGGATGTTAATAGATGAACTCACCTGGTACTGCCAGTAAATCGGCACCTGAATCCAACCCCAGAATATCAGCAGGTCTTTCAGCTGAGCAGAGAGAGATGGAGAGAACAAAATGTCCACCTCTTTGCATCATTTCGATCTCAATCGCTTTTATAGTATTTATTCTAATTTAGAGCTTAAATATATCAGTTTTTGTCACATTATCAGGTTGCAAGTTTATCTGAGGATGAAATTGGCATAGTGCTAAACCCTTTGAAGCACAGCATATCCGTTTAGTATGCGTGACACTCAACGTATGCAGGCCTTATGCCTCAATCTCTCGCACCCACGCCTGTTCTCCAGGCCAATGGTATCACAAACACAAATATATATTCACACACTTCCTATCCTGCTGGTAAACACACACACATGCACTGCAGCTGTGAACCTAATGATGAAAGAAGACCACCTTCAAGTCAATCTCAAGAGCTCATATGCATACTCGATATTTAAATGTAAGCCTATATAGTTATGTTCAGCTGTGTTTAAAAAAAACGTCACTAACGTACATGCGAGAATTAGCTACAGGTCACAGGGTACAGAGACGTTTTCCAAACAAAAACTGAAAATCCAATGAAAACCATGAGTATTTCAGATTAAGTCATGGAGCTGGCAAGTAGACCATGAGCGTCACTGAAAAGTGTGCATATGTCAGCTGATGATATCATCTGGGAAGCACATCTATACACTTTCTGAAGCCTGTCACCTCTTAGTCATTGCACCATGTGCTATACAACCTCTGATGCCAAACATTGTGATGTAACATCAAAAAAGTCCAAATGAAAACCATACTTTCCTCTTTACAGCCCTTTCCTGACTAAGATGAAAGAAATACAGTATACATGCACAGCTAAGCATTGGGTTTTTTTTAGGGCACGGTGTGTGAACAGGACATGAAGAGCTTGGTTTAATATGAACCATGTGGAACCAAATGCTTCAAGTGTATGTGTGTGTGTGTCTGAGTACCTGAAGGCTGAGTAATGGGTTCAACAGAGTCCAGTCCAGGGAGAAGTTCCTCTGTGAAAAGGCTCGGAGGCTCTGCAGTTTCTGCGCGCACATACAACACACACACACACACACATATATATAATAAATATATTATATATATATATATATATATATATATATATATATATATATATATATATATATATATACATACATATACACACACACACACACACACACAGAGATGTCGTTTTCAGTTCTTTATAGTTATTTCTTTCATATAATGTTTTACTAATATTTCATATTTTATTCATTCCTTAAACCATCTTAGCAAAATACATAAATAAATATCCCTTTTTTGTAGCTCTTTGCATATCCTTTCTTCTGAACTGCTATGTTCACCGAGGTTTCTCTTGATTCATCTCACCGGATTACATTTTTATTGTTTGTGCTCAATGGGATGGATTTCCTGTCCAACAGAAGCAAGCTTTTTGCTGAGTCCAGTATAAATTTAGAGTCCAAGCATTTTGGTGTGTATTTAAAGCTTTGGTTTTAAGGACCCGTGTGAGAATCATAATATTAGAACATGGGTACGAGCTTGTCATGTGAGTATGGCTGTGACTCACTTCAGGGACAGAGTCCGGAAAAGACACAGCTGAATGTTTTCCTTTACATTTGGAGAAACTACTGCATTTGGTAGCTATTTTAATAAATAATGCTGAGACCTAAAACTTAAAGAGATTGACGAGAAATAGTTAGGATTTATTTTTTTACGGAATAAGAGTAAAAAGGTTTTATTTTTGAGAGTTTTTATAAAACGGCACTTATTACCTTTGGAGAGTTTGGTGAAGTTTTTGTTAAGCAGTTCCTCGGCAGTCAGTTTGGAGAAGTTGTCATCTCCGAAGGGGTTCCAGGACGGCTGGTCCAGGGCACTAAGACTCGGAGCAGTAGGTGTGCTTAGACTCGGGGCAGGAGGGGCAGAAGGGGTGACAAGACTTTGAGCAGAAGTGGTGACCAGATTTGGGATGGAAGTGGTGGCTCCACACTGCTGACCAGATTCATACACACTCTGCTGGGAAGACTGTGGTGAACTGGATGGAGTGGCACTGGCTGACCTGCAGGGTGAATATACAGATAAACACGAGAGATGGCTCAGCTACTCAAGCATGTGCGTGAGAGGTACAGTTGTGGTGAGAAGGCCATGAAACCAAAGAACCCAGTTATTACCTCACTTGTAGCCAAATATTTACAAATGCAACTTAATTCTCATTTTCATTTATTTTTCATTACAGTCTTAATTTAGTCACTTTGTACTTCGCCAAAAACCATTCCCATGGCTACATCTAGCTAATGTAATGTCTCATCACAGGCAGCAGACTGCACTAATTACTCTGCAAGCTAGCTATATCGATCATCTCACATTTTACTACAAGTTAACTCTGTTCACAACATCTAACTGTGTTTGAATTTGAATGGAGAAAGTCACAAATAATTATATGTAAGTAACTTGTGAATCATGGATGTATGAAGCATGACTGTAATAGAGCGGTTGTTACTTGGATTTGTTGAGGTTCGCCTCGGCTGTAGCGGCCTGTAGCTGCTGCGTTGACTGGCTTGCAGACACACCAACCATTGCACTGTGTGTGACATCACTCTGGATGCGTCTATGCCCTGCCTTCTGAGTCCTTGGGGAAGAGGGCGGGGTTTGGGAGAGGCCCATAGTGGTAGGCTGGAAAGGGATAAAAGTTTTAAAAAATGACAAATTTGGTAGAAACCACACAGTAAATAAGAATAAAATTAGTTTAATCATAAACACATTTTTTTATATTATAGTGTCTCTCCAGTATAATGAATCGTTATAGAGAAACTATTTATAACAAGGCAAGTACTTTCTAATTTTATATGTCTTGCTGATGATTACCATTTCCCCAGCAGTGGGCTGGACAGGGGGCGTGGCTGTAGATGTGGCTTCAAGTGGCTGTGCTGCAACAGGTGGCTGCTTTTGTTGTTGTGGTGGTGGTTGTTGATTTTGTTGTAGTTGCTGTTGTTTGCGCTTGGCACTACGTGCTGGAGCAGTAGGTGGAACCGGACTTGACGGAGTGGGTGTGGTTTTCTGAGGAGCAGGACTTGTTACTGCTGGAGGGGTGGGGCTTGTCACTGGCGGAGTTACACTTCCGGATACAGGTGTGGAGACTGGGATTGGCTGCACAGGCTGAGACACAAAACAAATACTTAATAACTTGAGTCAGGAACTGCTTTCTGTATAAAATGTAGGATAAAACACGCTTAAACACACACTAACCTGTTTGTGCTGAGGTTGGTTAGAGGAGTGTGTGATCTGGGACTGCAGCGCTGCAGCTGGCTGAGCCAAATTCACACTCACAGCTAAAGACACAGAAAAATTAAGAGAGTTTGGAAACGACGATTGTGTAAGGTTTCTTATTGATTATGAAAGATGTGTGTGTTTGCCTGAAGGTTTAAATTGCCATCTATGCTTCATGTCTGGAGTGTATGAGAGGTGTGGGTGGTGTGTATATGTACCTGAGTGTATAGGTGTACCTCTCTTGCGTGGTGTGAGTGCAGCAGGTTGGATCTGCAGGACGCCTCCTATTGGCTGAGCCTGAGCAGCTTTGGGCCTCTGACGTGGCGTGATGGACGTCTCAGTAGTGGGAATGGGATCTGTGAGCCTGACACACATGCACACACACTTTTTTGAACAAAAGTCTTTTGAAGATTTTCTCTATAACCGAAATACAATTCAAAACAAAAAAAGCCATTGTTTGGTTCAGTGACACCAACCAGTTTCATGCTATTCAGTTAAAACAAAATGAATAAAAAAGAATAAACATACAATAACAGCATAAATCAAGCAATACGCTAAAAAAGAAATACAGATGAGTTTCATCTAAAGCAGAACTAAGAGGGGTTTACCTGGCCTTGGTTTGTGTTTGGCTCTTCTTTGCTGCTGCTGCCTCACTCGCTCTTATTGGCTCAGGGAGCTTGGCAGGGAGAGGGGAATTCTGGGGGGAAAAAACATCATGGGTATAAATTCTCTGCTCATTTACAAGACTTCCTAAATAAGGACAGTTAAAAATAAGAGACGACTGCGGAAAAAGACCACTAGCCACCACAAGCTGATTCTATTTCGTCAGCAATCAAGCACTAATTTCCTTCGGCTAATCCTTATTATTCAAGAATCTCGCATTTAACAGTGAGACAGATCTAGAGATTTAGGTCTCAAGACGCTGCTTCTTCTTTCTTGTTTTAGAATTAATATTTTTTTTTAAATCTTTCAGATTAAAGTGTGAAGTGAATGCTGGGAAATTTAAATTCCAACTAGTATGTGATGACCTAACATTCAACACAGCTAGACAGAAAGGAAATGCATCAACTTTTCTTCACCTTCAATTATTTAAATCATGAAATATAACCAGTACAGAACGAAGAGCGCAAAAGAGACAGACAGACTGACCTGTGTGTTTTGGACAGGACATTCACGTCGAGCAAGCCGGAAAGCAAAGTGAGACACCTGATAAATATCGGGGCGTTTATCCGGATCCGGCTCCAGCATGTAGCCTGACCCAGAACCACAGACCAGCAGACAGAGGAGGACAAGAGGAAGAAAGAAAGGCCATCAGGAGGTGTAGAAAGAATCAGTGGCACCCACAACCATAGCTGAGAAACTGTGTTAATGCTTTTATCCCCTTGTTGTTACAGCAGGACAGGGTTGTAAGAGTGTGAGTGTGTGTATGTATAAGAGTAATGTCTCATTATTGGAGGCTGCATTCCCACATCATTCCCAACATCCCTGTACTGTGAAGACACTCACGGATCAGACAGTGCATGTCGTAGGAATAACGGGTGTTATCCGGGATGGTGAAGCTCCCGTCACATATAGCCACCTGACTCTCTCCGAAGGGCAACGAGAAAAAGCACAGCTTATACAGCAAGCAGCCCAGAGCCTGCATCACACACACACACACACGCTTACTTTCAACAAAAGCAATAAAACTACTAATGAAATGAACAAAACACGCCAGTAATCTAGAGAAAAATAATACGTTAGATCAGATTTAAGTAAATAGGTATATAAGAAATCTGATATACTGACCCAGATATCTGCTTTTGTTGTGATAAGTTTACCGTTATACATGTTCACCATCTCAGGAGCTCGGTATGAGAGAGTGGTGTACCTATATACACACATACACACATACTTAATCACAGAATACGTGAGCATACTCAGCATGAATCTTCTCTGTCTCTTCCAGGTATATGATCAGGAGGAAAGAATAGAAAAAAACAGAAAAACAGAACAAAAAAGAAGTAGAGGAAGTGATAGCATGAAGAAGACAAAATGTGAGTGGAAAAAAGGAAAAGATGGATAGATATGCAAGTAGTAGTGGAATTGTAATTGGAAAAACAATCCAGAATGGGAAAGATGAATAAAAAATAATAATAATAATAATAATAATAAAGACAAGACATGGAAAAAGGGAAGAAGCTAAAACAAGAATAAGAAAAGGAAGAAATTATTAATGAAGGAAACAGGACGACAGATAAAGCAAGAGAGAATGAAAATGGAGGAAAAATAGAAAAACAAGATAAATTGAGATTGAGAAGAATGAAGAAAAGAGGAGAGATGGAAATACTTTTTGATCTCTTCTTCCACAACAGTCACTCCATCACTCTGGGGGTTTTGGAACTTCTTGGTAGCGCTGCCGAAATCACACAGTACATAATGACCCTGGTCATGCAAAAGGATGTTCTCCACCTGAAACACACACGGAACACCACAGGTCATGATATTTACATGTTTGTGTGTGTGTGTGTGTGTTCATGTCCTGGTGGATTATGGGAGTTTTGTATTGATATGTTGATATATGCCCTTGTTTGGAAGTACTTGGTGGTTTACAAAATTTTGTGTGTGTGTATGTGTGTGCATACCTTCAGGTCCCGATGGATTATGGGAGTTTTATATTGGTGCAGTTGAGCTACAGCTTCACACGTATCACAGAAAATCTGCAACACTTCTGTCTCTGTGAATCCTGTCTGCAGACGCTGGTTCATCAGATTCACCACCTGACCGCCTACACACACACAGGCACACACACAGACAAGCACGTACACATACAAGTTAGCATAACAGCACGTTGGGTGTTCTAGATTTAGACATCCAAAAAGCACCTGATTGGTTGTAAGTACATTTCAGAATGGGAGACATCGGATGAGTTCGACTGTGCACATGTTCTCAGGAATTTGCTGTTGTCTACTGATGGAAAGGTTTTCAGACACGTTTATAAACACAGACAAAATAAAATCATATAATCGCTTTCACCTTGTGCCCGTTTTGGGTAATGTCTGGTGATTTTAAAATTAAAGGGAAGCTTCTGGAAAGTTAAAAAAAAAAAAAAAAAAGGTCAGTGAGGGCAATCAAACAAACATGAGTAAGCAAAAGGCACCAGAAATGCCTGTGCTAGTTCTACAGATTTCTACAGTATTTTCTCTTTGCGTGATCCAACACACACACACATTAAGAGGAACATCTGTACAGCTTAATACTCATTCAATTATCCAGTCAGCCAATCATGTGTCAGAAGCTCAATGCATAAAATCATACAGGTCAAGAGCTTCAATTAATGTCCGCATCAAACATGAGAATGTGATCTCGATGACCCTGATCATGACATGTTCCTGTGTGCATGAACCAGATGCCCTAGTTCGAGTATTTCAAAATCTGCTGATTTCCTGAGATTTCCATGTGGAACAGTCTCTGGAGTACACTCAATATGGTGCGAGTAAACAAATAATCATGAGCGGTAGTTCTGCGAATGGACACGTCATGTTGATGAGAGAGGGGTCAGAAGAGAATGCCCAGACTGGTTCAAGCTAACAGGAAGGCTACAGTAACTCAAATAGGCGCTCTTTACCACCAGAAAGCAGAAAAGCATCTCAGAATGCACAACATGGCGATCAAGTCGGTTTCCACTCCTGTAAGCCCAGAACAGGAATCTGAGGTTGCATTGGGCACAGACTCACCCAAACTGGACAGCTAAAAAAGCCTGGTGTATGCATGTGTGTGTAAAAGGTTTTGGGTCAGTTTGATACTCTTATTTACTTGCGCATAAACATACAAGTGCTATAATGAGAATTAAAAACAGGTCACGATAAAAACCTTAGACGGAACAGCACTGTGTGAGGTGTGACTGCCTCCCTGTGGCTCACTTGTACAACTGCAGCCAATTCATATTAGTGACCTGAGACTTGGCTAAGGAAAAACCGTACAAGAGAAAGATCAAGATGTGTGTTTAGTGACACTATTTGAATTGAGTATTAATCTAACAGAGGAGTATGCGGCTTTGCAAAAAATGCCAAAGAATCAGTAAAGAAAAACAAGTTGTATGAACAAGCAAAAATCAGCCACTGCTGCTCGCGGAGCCCTCCGAGTCGAGTCCTGATGCACTGACAGTGTGTTGCCTCCCACACTCGGCCCGGCTTATGAGGGTATTAGCATATCAGTCAGGAGAAATAAGATTCGATTACAATTCCTACGGAATCACAGACGTCCCAGAGCTGTAGCACTGTAGGAATTTACATGTTCTGGATTATGAGGATCCAAAGCAAAAAATAAACCCGGGATGTCGCTTTTAATTTCTACGCAATCTGCAATAGTTTGTTTTTGTTTCTCTGTTTAGGTTTTTCCATTGCTGTAATTCTTACACTTTGCAGTTTTTACGAGATATTTACCAAATTTTCCAATTTCAGCTGTGATTCCGACTCGACAAACAGACTACCAGGTGTGAAAGTGTCCTAACTGACTCCTTATTCACAACACTGAAATCATGGAGTGAATCATCCTTAACCCGAGAATGCTTACCTTTACATACGTCCATGAGGATAAGAACCTCCCAAACGTCACCGCCTCCTACAGCCGTCACGCTCGAATCCACATAGCCCACAATGTTCTTATGGCCCGAGAGATCTCTCTGCGTGCATACACACGCACACAAACACACACACAAAGCCATTATAGCTGTTCCTCTTGGTAGTCAACATTACAATTAGTTTTAAATGACGCTTCAGAGATATAAGGAATATAAAATAATAATGTAGGTATATATTACTATCATTACAAATACTGACAACCTTCAAATACTGAGAGCTGCAACATTTAGGAAATACACTCACCATGATCTGAATTTCTCGGCGACACACCTGCAGGTCGTGTTCGTTATTCACATACATCCTCTTCAGCGCACATCGAACACCCTGATTGGTCCGAACCAAAAACACAATGGCAAATCCACCTGCGTAAAACACCAGAAAAAAGTAAAAAAAAATTGACTCAGACTGATCCTTCTGTTTCATTATGACACACTGGCCAAGGAGCTGGTAAAGCTCATTTTGGGCCAAGTCACATGTCGTTATATTGATGCAAAAAAACACAAACGCTAAATGTTATGTAGTGCATTGTGCAGTGAAGCACTTCTGTCAAATTGCAAGGCATGTCGTGTCACTTTGCATCAAAGCCCTGAATTTGTACTTGTACACAATCTTCTGGCCACTGGCACTGAAACCTCAAGTTTCCACACTGGCCATCAAAACAATGTTATTCAGTTCAACAGCGCTCCCATGTGGCTGTGCAGAGAAGCTCAGAGGACAGATGAATGACCCAATATGGAGCTGTCACTAACTTAAAGACAAACATCCAGCACCATTACTTTAACGTCCCTGTGAAGTGACTTAAAAAGCACAGCATTGTTCCATGTGTTGCTGTAATTTTCATTAAAACAGGAAGTTGAGAGAGAGAGAGAGAGAGAGAGAGAGAGAGAGAGAGAGAGAGAGAGAGAGAGAGAGTCTGCTATCATTGAGGGAACACAGACAATGGATGGCTCTGGCATAATTGTGAGCCAAATTTTCCATCTTCCAAAGACAGTGCAACCGGTTGTGTGCCAGTAGACAGATTTGTCTGCACATATCTATAATAAAAATACCTCTTCAGGTGAAGTGAATAACACTGATTATCTCCTCATCATGGCACCTGTTAGTGGGTGGGATATATTAGGCAGCATGTTGATGTGTTAGAAGCAGGAAAAATGGACAAGCGTAAGGATTTGAGCGAGTGTGATGAAGGGCCAAATTGTGATGGCTAGACCACTGGATCAGAGCATCTCCAAAACTGCAGCTCTTGTGGGGTGTTCCCGGTCTGCAGTGGTCAGTACCTATCAAAAGTATCCTTTACGTCCAGTAAGTTGCAAGGTGGGGTCTCACGGGACTTAAAGGATCTGCTGCTAGTATCTTGGTGCCAGATACCACAGCACACCTTCAGGGATCTAGTGGAGTCCGTGCCTCGACGAGTCAGGGCTGTTTTGGCAGCAAAAGGGGGACCGACACAATATTAGGTTATACACCGATCAGGCATAATGCCATGCCTGATCGGTGTATACTTTCTGAATTTACATGTTGGGAAGAATTCCATTACATCCTGATTTATACTTTCAGTATAAAACGCTACAGGAAGTGAAACCAAATCGAAACTCAAAAAAGTCAAATCTAAATAAGGCATAGTCCTAGAGAAGACGTGATTCTGCTGATTTTAGATCAATCTCAACACAGGGAAAGCTGATAGATATGTTCTGATCATGTGACCTACTAATACACACAGCCAGAAGCCCTACAACAAGCACTTGCTGTATAATACAACAATAACCATGAAATGAACGGTTATATGAGGACACACTCTAATTTATATACTGATTGTTTCTCCTATGCAGATCGATTGAGTTGAATATGTTACTACAAAGCCTTGAGAGCCCTTTCATCACAGAGGAACCAAAAATGCTGTTAAAAAACCCTTCTATTAAAAGATGTTACGCTGCATGCTGAATATTAAGATAATCACGTCACAATTAACCCATGTTAAATCTGCTCAGGTTTAAAGGAGTGAAACGTCTGTGTGAAAATAAGACTGGACTGTTAAACAAACAAGCTTTTAGTACGAGCTGATCTCCGTGTGAACGGTACACTCCGATAGACTTCTCACACGGCTTTAAATAAAACTGAAAACACACGTAATCAATAATAATAATACTATTCTGTCAAGTGAAATGACTGATCAGCGGGTTAATGAGTGGAGGAATAAAAACAGCTCTTGGGCATCAGGGTGGGACTGAATTCAAATCGAAAAATGAATCAGTACAGCATTTAAACAACGAGCGGGCGGAAAGGAGGGGTGATGTTTCAAGAGGATTTAAACTGCAAGATTAATCGCCTTACAAACACAGTACACATTACATAACTCAATCGCAATTAAAAGACAATCACAATCTTGGCTGAATCAGAATATTACTAGATATTAATCTACATAAAAAACAACAGAGAAAACACAACATGACTCTCTCTAGACATATATATCGAGAAGACCAGCAGTATGGCACAACTGATGTCCATCCTGATAAAATGAGACCATTTACAAGAGTGTGTGTTTTGCATTTTATGTCACGTGACCGTCATTGAGATTACCATCAACTAGCTTTAAAGTTAACAGTTAATATTTAGTTATCATAGCTGTACGACTAACAGACTGTACACTTGAAATAAAACAAGTTTCATTTAAATCTCAATAGCAAATATAGAAATAATATTATCTTAAAGAATCATAATTGCAGATGTGATTCAACCAGGTGTTCCGATGAGATACAGAGCTTTAAATATGACTATAAACGAATGAAACAAATAGAAAGGAATAAAAAGTTCTTAAATCAATGATTAAGATGGATTAAGAGTCTCCTTACTGTTCTTAAAAATTAAAAGGTGTCTTGGAAACTCTGGAAATGAATGCTTAGGTACAAAATATTTGAGAAGCCCTGATTTTTAAAGATTCTCAGATAAAAAGGAGGTTCGAGAAAGATATGAACATCGATGAAACCTAGCACGCTGAATTATTCGCGGCCTCTTCGCTTTTACACTAAGGGTACACAAACTTTTGCACTGGAGCGCAAGTCGAGGATCACAGTTTATACAATGAGCAGGTTCAGGGGGTGTGCTGCAGCAGTAACAACTCCACTGTACTGAATGTTATTATTACAAAGTGCTGAGATTTATTTTCTATAACAGCAGCTCTGAGCAAAGCACTGGCTCTAAATTACAGGATTTTATCAATGCACTCGTTTCAATACATTACCATTATCAGACATTATTAACATGATGTCTCATCACTATGATGAAATATTCTGTAAGGAGAAGTATACGGTTATATTTATACGGAGTCTCGGGTTTCGGTGAGTCACAAGGGGCAAAGGTTTTCCATCATTGTAAAGTCTTCAGCATACAGATATTCACACTTTGAGGGTTCTCTGTAATATGAGTTGCCTTTTTTGCTAAAAAGCAAAGCTGGTGAAGGAAAGACGGTTTACAGCTGCTCTAAGTGAGAACAGGAGCAAACCTCTAGACATTTCACAATACTGAAGTTTATTAAATGCATGTTGTTTAAGCAGTAAAAGTTGCAGCCATGTTAGAGCAATAAACAAACACTTAAGGGTGTCATCTTATTGGGAAATAATCAACGTTTTAGTAGTAATGCTTCATGCCACCATAACGCTGAATAATTTTATACCAGCTCATCCTCCGAGAAATTAAGTTTTCTTCATTTCTAGTTTGTGTGTCTGATATAAACCTACTGTGTCTGGTTATGAACTTGCTCATGTTTCTTTAAGACAGTCACTGAACCATGGGCTCAGGTGTGACCCCTGGTATGATCATCCTGACCTTCAGCGAGGGTTTCCTCCACGGTGACCTGATGATGTCCGATGACGAAGGTCCGGCCGATGAAGTTCCCACCGACTCCACTGGATCCTCCTCCACCTCCAGAACCAGGACCAACACTAACCAGCTCCCTCCGAGAGTCGAAGAACTTCTTCATGCTGATATTCTTGACTGAGATACCAACTAGTGACAGATTGGGTTATCAGATATCTAAATAAATTAAATAACAGGGCTCCAGTAGCGTTAACGAGGGATGTGTAATAGATCTGAAGCCCCTTTAATGTGAATCTGAGACTGTCTCAGGTGCCTGGAGAGACATTGTGCCTATAGCGTTATATAATCCTATACATATAATTCACCGCGTCATGTATTATAGCATTTATGGTAATAACGCTTCTCCAAACATCTGTTTCCAGTTATCTGTTGTTAGCTATATCTAGCTATATAAACCAGGCAAAAATAGTCCAATGACACTCAGATAAACCCCTGAGGAAAACAAGAACACACCTTTTCCCGACCTTAAACCATTTCCAGTGAGATGGAGACAGAAAGCTGGAGGTGTTTTTCCTGCCTATTTCAGCTCGACTGCAATTTCGGTCATTCAGCGAGCTAACGGTATTATTGCTAACGCTACGTCTGACGGATGACAGACTGCAGTTAGCCAGCTAGCAACGCAAGAGTAAACACAGCCGTACACCATATCACGGTGCAATATAATAATAATAACGTATCTCTAACATTATTTTATTAACGTCCGTTAAATGATAGCAAAAAAAATAATATATATATATATATTTATATATATATACACAAACTGGCTAATCCAAACCAGCTAAGCTAACCCGCTATAAAAACGGACAAATGTCAACTATCATCTTAGCTTAGCCTGTGCAGCTACCCCGAGAAAATTATAGCAAAAAATAATGATATGTACACAGCGCTGACGATTTCCATCGGCAGACGCGAATTTTTTTTTAAACTAAAGGTTCATGTTCAGGATTAAGAGATTTCATTTCTGTTGGGGGGGATAAAAAAAAATCAATGTCGCAAATCTAGCGACAAATACTAGCTGTCAGTACGCAATCCGCGTACGCATGCGCAGTGACAACCGGGTCGCCAGGACGCCGAAGTTGACGTGTGCAGCTCGTGCGCATGCGCAATATGATGGCACGCCCTCCACCGGCTGTCTGGAAGAATATACACTTTATTGCCAAAAGTTCTGGAACACCCCTCCAAATCGTTGAATTCAGGGGTTGGGCTTGGCCCATTAATTCCAGTGAAAGGAACTCTTAATGCTTCAGCATACCAAGACATTTTGGACAATTTCATGCTCGCAACTTTGTGGGAACAGTTTGGGGATGACCCCTTCCTGTTCCAACATGTCTGCACACCAGTGCACAAAGCAAGGTCCATAAAGACATGGATGAGCGAGTTTGGTGCTGAGGAATTGACTGGCCTGCACATAGTCCTGACCTCAACCCCATAGAACACCTTTGGGATGAATTAGAGCGGAGACTGCGAGCCAGGCCAAAGCTGGGACGTGTACCTTTACATGCACATGAATGTAATATAGAGTTGGCCTGCTCTTTGCAGCTATAACAGCTTCAACTCTTCTGGGAAGTTTTTCCACAAGGTTTAGGAGTGTGTTCATGGGAATTTCTGACCATTCCTCTAGAAGCGCATTTGTGAGGTCAGGCGAAACAAGAAGGTCTGGCTCGCAATCTACACTCTAATTCATCCCAAAGGTGGTCTGTTGGGTTGAGGTTAGGACTTTGTGCAGGCCAGTCATATCCAAACTCGCTCATCCATGTCTTTATGGACCTTACTTTGTGCACTGGTGTGCAATCATGTTGGAACAGGAAGGGGTCATCCCCAAGCTGTTCCCACAGAGTTGGGAGTATGAAATTGTCCAAAATGTCTTGGTACGCTGAAGCATTAAGAGTTCCTTTCACTTGAACTAAGGGGCCGAGCCCAACCCCTGAATTCAATGATTTGGAAATATAGTGTAGGAAAACATTACATTTTGAATACAACATACCAGGTGGTATTTATTCATTCATTGTCTACCACTTATCTGATCTATTTCTCGGGTCACGGGGAGCCTGTGCCTATCTCAGGCATCATTGGGCATCAAGGCAGGATACACCCTGGATGGAGTGCCAACCCATCACAGGGGGTACACACACCCACCCTCATTCACTCACACACTATGGACAATTTAGAGATGCCACTTAACCTACAATGCATGTCTTTGGACTGGGGGAGGAAACCCCCAAGGCACAGGGAGAACATGCAAACTCCATACACACATGGCAGAAGTGGGAATTGAACCCCCAACCCTAGAGGTGTGAAGCAAACATGCTAACCACTAAGCTACCATGCCCCCCCCCCCGGTGGTATTTATAATAATTGTAAATAATTACAAATATTTTTTGAATAAAAAACATTTAGATGTGTGATATTTAGCAACCATAATAAAGGCTTGAAATTTGCAGGTTTAGTGAAAATTAAACTCCATGCTGAAATACGTTCAATTTGTTTAACATTGGAAAAATTGTCACAGGGGGACATGGTAGTGAAAGAATCCAGCAATTTATATTGGAAATGAGAGAGCACTACCTTCTTTTCTCACTCACCATTTTCAAGACAGCCATATTAATAAAAATACCACTATTGATGTAATGGACATATCAAACATTAGTCTCAAAGATCCAGGTGCAGTTATAAGAGTTTGCCATGCCTTGCCATTCCCTAACACAAAAAAGAACTCTCTTAATCCTGAAAATTTCCCACTTAGGCACATTCAAATAATAATGGTCCAAATAGTGCTGTATTTTTCATATTATCTTATCTTGGTTATATATCAAGCATATATGAGGGAAAATGATGACTGGTTAAGATTCTGAGCTACTGATTGCAAAGAGAGTTTAAACAAAGTGCAAAGATAATGTACTGACCCTGTACACTGATCCCAACTTTCTTCCAAATATTGTTGTAGTCTACATACAAGTATATATATGGCAATAAAAGCTTTACCTAACATGCATATTTACCAAGTAGGTGTTTATTGATAAGCAAAGCTTAGTATGATGTAACTGGATGGATTTTTCTATCATGGATCAAAGTCTCATTGATGGTGTACAGCTCCTTTTCTGGTTAAAAGCAGAAATATAAAACAACTGGGAGAGTCTGGGAGAAAGATGATGCCTGAAACTCCACCTCCCTTCTAGATAACTAAATCCTCTTCCTTTTTTTGTATCCACCACCTCTCAATCTCCTTCCCATATCAATAACTCATATGTCCCTTGTCCTGGCTGTCTAATATACTGTAAATCAGAAGCGACTGAGAACTTCTGCTCGAGCTCTCTGAATTCTCACGCTTCACAACTCCACAATCATTCCCATACTGTTATCAGGTAATTTATTCCATAACACAAACCTATTAGGACCCAGTTGATTTAGGAACACAAATTGTGTAAATTTTCGGAAGAACTAATTATAGCATGATGATTTAAACCTGGCTGGGCAGAGAATAACTTCAACTGCGTACATTAGGTTGTGATAAGGTAAAATCCAGCTTTTAAGATTCCCTCTTCCTGTCAAAAGGTTTGGTTTAATAAATATCTGATACTATTGTTTATTATCCATTCATCCATCAATCCATTTTCTGGACCACTTGTCCTACACACGGTCACAGGGAGCCTGAAGCCTATCCCGGGAGACTTGGGGCACAAGGCAGGGGGCATCCTGGATGGAGTCACCACACGGCACAATTGTACACATGCACCAATTCAGACACTATGGACAATTTAGAGATGCCCATTAGCCCAGCATGCATGTTAAGTTAAGTCTTTATTTCGCATATCCCATCCTTGGGGGTTGGGGTCAGACAGCGGGGTCAGCCATGATGAGCAGGGTGGGTTTGGGGCCCAACAGTGGTGGCAGCTTGCCGATGCTGGGGCTTGAACTCCGATCTTCCAGTCAGTGACCCGGAGCCTTAATCACTTGAGCTACCACTGTCTTCAGACTGGGGGGTGGGGTGGGGGTATTAGTTTAGAAATAGACACCTGTCACCTGCAGTATCCGGGGACAGTTTGCTACTCAATCACATTCTGCAGAAGCCAGTAAGGAAAAGACTTGATCAGCACACTTTGTAAAGATCACATTTGAATGAAAAATAAGCTTGGTGTATAGACAAAAACTTGCTAACACAGGGAAAACCACCTTAATGGTGGTATCAACAAAACTGAACAGACTCCCTTTAAACTGCAGGTATAAACAAACACAACAATAATGTGAACATCTGCCAGCATATAACCCATCAACTCATCTCTCGTGTTACAGGAAACACTTATTCTAACAAAACAAAGACGAACCACCAACACAATGGGCAGCCACGGGGACACAATACCCACAACGTTATAGTTGTTAATAGCTCTATTATACCACAATTCTTGAATCTGATTGGTCAAACTGTGTCGATTATTTTCCTATAAATGCACAGCTCTGACAAAAGTGCATGACCAATCACAAGTTTATATTAATGCACTAATAAAAAAAAAAAAAAAAAAAAAAAAAAAAATATATATATATATATATATATATAATTTATCAATTCTTCTTAGTGTAAAGAGACATTTTATAACATTTAGAAGGAGTCTTATGTGTCAGTGCTTTTGTAGGAGACAGTAATAGCAAACGTCTTCAGGACACTTTCTACAGGTTTCTCGGTAATTTCCGAGCTATGTTTTTGTCTTATTAACTTCATGAGAGAGAAAAACAAGAAGAGGCTAAACTAATAATTATATTGGATGCCTTTGCATGCTGTAGGATTACAATTCAGGTGGTCCAATCATGTTCATTACAGAGTCTCTGTGAACAAAGCCAGATCCATGAAGACCTCATATTGGTGGGCAGTGGTAGCTCAAGTGGTTAAGGCTCTGGGTTGTTGACCAGAAGATTGGGGTTCAAGCCCTAGCAACGCCAAACTGCCATTGTTTGGCCCTTGAACAAGACCCCCAACCCACCCTGCTCCAGGGGTGCTGCATCATGGCTGACCCTGTGCTCTGACCACAACCCCCAATGATGGGATATGTAAAGAAAGAATTTTGCTGTGCAGTAATGTATATGTGACAAATAAAAACAACTTAACTTATATCTCCTAGGAGTAAAGGGAGGACTAAATCTGGAATGGGAAATGTTCAACAAAACACAGACAGATGTGTAATCAGGTGTCACTTTTTAGTGATATATTGTAAATGAGCCATAATTACTTAAAGATGCACTAAATGCACTTTTTTAGCTAAAAAAAATTGGACGCTTGAGGGCACCGCCCTAGCAACAAGGAGTGGTTCAGTTTCATTTTTTCCTCCTTCTCTCTACCGCCCGTTAACCGGAAGTCAACCTGTTATATTAGTAACAAAAGTAAACAAACCAACTACTTAACTCTACAGCCTTTGACACAGCATCGTTTTGATGCGGAAATGAAATCCGACCCCACACCACACCACACCCACTTACACACACATACGGATCAAGTCAACTCCCAAGTCCACATCACATTATACACACACACACACACACACACAAAATTTACAACATAGCCAGCCTTTCAGAAGATCTCTTCCATTGTCTTTCCGGGTGGAGTGCTGAAGCGCACTATTTCTACAGGTAGGACACTCTTTATCTGCACTAGACTTTATGTTAACAATGTTACACAAACTTTAACACACCCTTTCCTTCCTAATATCAACTGCTTGAAACAGTAATAACGAGTAACAACACTTGTGTCTTAACAACCTGTAAAGGATATTTATCATGAGCAATGCAAGCTGAGCACGTTATTTTTTTTTTTATATATGTAAATATAAATAATAGCATGTTTTATGTAAACTATATGTATGCTTATGATGCATTATGAAGCGTCACAGGAAGTGTCACGTCTTAAAACTTTTCTCGTGATCCGCTTTTTCCTTCTATAGGTCATATTTTCAGCCTGTAGGCGGCGAAAACAAGCCTTTTTTTTTTTTTCGGTTGGACACAATAAAAAACATTCACTCGGAGTCTCAACACACTTACAGTCTTGAGTACGAGTGCGTTTAAAGCTCAGAGAAGAGAGATCCGTGTAAGAGTTTAAGGGCTACACGTTAAGCGAATGCAAAGTGACTTGTAGGTCACATGACTCTCACGTCTGTATCTCTCCTCCGTTGCATTCGTGCTCAGGCGTTCCGGTTTGGTGCGCGACTGATAATAAAATCAAACCGGTAATACAGATGAGCACAGCTGGAGCACATTTGCAAACCTTAATCTGGTTACATGAGCATGCGAGATGCTTAGTGCACACTACAAGACACAGTGTAGCATGCAACCGTGCTGAACTAACACACACACACACACACACACACACACACAACAGTACTGAAACATCACACTCAAAAACACATGTACTATTGAATTAACAAACCCAAATACAAGTAAGTACAGTACGGAATACAGTACTGAAACATCACACTCAAAAACACATACAGTGATGAACTAACACACCCAAATACACATAAGGACCGAAGTAACAGCCCATAAGCATTACTTAACAGCTATCTTAATGAATTAACACTTATAGCTCTCAATTCCGAACTACATGTGGGTTTTTTGAGAGCTGTAAATGTTAATTTAGCATTGTATGTGGGTTTTTTAACACTAAAAGCTGTAAAAACATGGTGGCTTGGTGGTTAGCACGTTTGCCTCACACCTCCAGGGTCGGGGGTTCGATTCCCACCTCCGCCGTGTGTGTGGAGTATGCATGTTCTTTAATGTTTTTCTGTTGGGGTTTCCTCCGGGTACTCCGGTTTCCTCCCTGGTCCAAAGACATGTATTGTAGGTTAATTGGCATCTCTAAATTGTCCGTTGTGTGTGCCCTGCGATAGGTTGGCACTCCATCCAGGGGGTATCCTGCCTTGATGCCTGAGATAGGCACAGGCTCCCCGTGACCCGAGAATAGATCGGATAAGCGGTAGACAATGAATGAGCTGTAACAACAACAACAAAATGGCAACAGTACTGAACACCTATTCAAACAAGTGTGGATTATAGCCGTAACTACTTCAACTGAAAATTTAACACCTTCTGACCAGTCAGAATTAAAATTTTCATTCTGTATAGACTGTGGTGTATATAACATAATGCATCCAACATACAGTGTAAATGTGTGGTATCGAAGATTATATAGGCTTTTTGTTGTGTGATGAAAAATGTATACTGTCTCAAACACAATAGATTTGTGTGTGTGTTGAAATGCAGCACCTGCCCAGTAAACTCACACCAGTAGTCATTACCTGAACATCGGTCATTAACACTCCATTAATGGCGAGCTGTGTTTAGTGTAATAGACATTCAGACTTTTGCTCACTTTAAACCCTGTTCATATAACACGGCTGTGATGAATGATTCACGTGGGTTGAACGGTGTGTGTATGTGTGTGCGTGCACCGGTGTTTAGGGAAAACCCTTTTGTTTTTGTGTTTAAGGTGAGGCGGGAGGTAATTACAGGTGCGTGTTTGTGTGTGTGTGTGTGTATGTGCTCCTTAATGAGAGGAAAGCCGAGCCAGGCTTTGCATTGACGTTAGAAAGAGCGGAAGACATCTTTGCATTTAAGTTGGAGTGACTGGAAGGGAGGAAATGTGTGCTGTCTTTATTTGACTTCTTCTTTTCTTCTGCAGTCTGATCATCTCTGTTTTTCCTGCTTGAACCTGTAGCACCATGGCAGCGGTAAGTTTCAGTTATTCATATAATATTCAAAATAGATCATTTTTTTTATTATTTAGCTGAACAAATGATTTAGGCATAAGAGATTGATATGACTGGATACTGAATTGTAATGCATTTTTAAAAGAACTTAACACTATTAACGTGTGATTTCTCAGTCACACAACGTTATACACACTCTCACAAAAATCCTGTGTGGCTTAGAATTATGGCATTGTCTTCTCGTTCGATTTTTTTGACAAAAATAAGACAATAAGACACTTGTACCCATGCTGTCCTCTGAAGCTTGTGCTGAGTAACAAGCATTCCTAGGCTAGTAAATGTGATGCGTAAGTTAAATCTTATCAGTCACTAATTTGATCAGATGACAACAGCCTATTGCTACACAAACACTATCAACCTTCACTGGTTAACTAATGTTGCCAAACTATTACACAGTGTAATTTAGAAAAACATGCTTTTATCCTAATCAGTACACCAGGCTGACAAAGTGAAAATAAAGACTTGTGGCTTTATCAGTCCTTTTTGTTATCTTTACGTCACTATACAAACAGAGAGATAAACTGAATTTTCGAATCCAAATGCAGGTTTGTTAAAACGCGAGCATTACAGACTTTAGTGTGTGTTCATAATCAGTGCACAGTATATTTCTTTCTTTTTTGTACATATAGATATTCATTTGTTGCTCTTCGGCAAGTATTCAAATGCTTCTGTGGAAACCTATTTTTAACCCCAGAGCTGTTCGTTTGCATTAAATGTGTACTACTTTCAGCTGTTTGTACGAGGCAGCGTATGGATTGCTTTTTATAACATGAAATTGAAAAATGATTCGGTTTTCTTAGTTAAAAAATTAAGTAGGATCTAGTTAAGGGGAAAAAAACAGCTACTGAGTCGTTCAAGAGCCACTTTAGCTTCTATTACTCTTCCTATATCCCTACTGGGAGGAGGCTGCCTACGTAGGCTGTATTCGTGTGATGACATGAAGTTTACACAATACCAGATTAGAGGTTTTCATGATTACTAATTCAGCTTCAGTGTACAACAAAAGAAGCAAACCTCACACACTAAAGATGTCTCGGGTGACTGACTGCATTTGGAGTAAAAGGGTTATCATTTTTGGACCGCTTCCAGATAAGAATATTGCTTGTGATAAAAGATGTACAGTGTACGAGAGTCTGATATGGATAAAATGGTTGAGTTACTGTTTTCTTGTGTTTTTAGCTTGGAAACCGCGGTACAGTCTCTCAGGCGTCGGATTTCGATGCTGAAATTGATGCAGAGAAACTGAGAGTGGCCATGAAGGGAACAGGTGAGGAGACCTGAGCAGGAGGGGAAATAATAACAGATTGTTATTAATGAATTATCAGTCATATGCGTTCGGAGACTGCATTTTTATATTTAAAGTTTTACAGCAACTCAATTTTGTTTCAATATTTTAATTTTCATAACATAACAGTTAACACCACAGTGCTGTTGAATGCTTCATTCTGATTGGTCAGAAGGTTTAGATGAATTTTCAATAGCAGCAGCTGTGCCCATATTTCTGGCTGTACGAATTATATTAATGCACTCTATCTAACACATTTCTGAAGCACATTTACTTACACAGACACTTATATATACTGAATGTGCCACATGAATAGATTTAAAATAGTGTCTAATTGTTGACATGCGGTAGATTTTTGCAAGGAGGCATTTATGTAATATTCAGGGAAGGAGTCTCCAGTGTCAGTGAACAGTCAAAAGTCCAGCACACATGCATATAATTAGCTCAATTGTTAAGCTGTATGAGCTGTATTGGGTGTATGAGCAAGGCTCTTAACTTTGTTGTATAAATCAGACACAATGGCATAAATATGATAGCAGGAAGTTGTTTTAGAAACATTAATAGCAAGTTTAAGTGGACAAAATACAAGGTACAAGCAAACATTGTTACGGTTTATTCGAGAAATAAAACACTTCATGGCAAATTTTATGATTTTACTTTGTAAATATTGTAAGTATTGTAAGTAATCTTTTATCACTTGCATCTGTTTTAGAAATATGGTGTTTATTTATAGGTCTAGCTTCCTGGTTGGCATTGCCTTCTTCAGTAAACATCTAGCCCAGACACTAATATTAATATTAATATTGTTGAGCTGATTTTAGAAAAGGCTTTTGGTGCTTTTACTTCTGAGAGACTGAGAATCGAGACGTCAGGGAATAAAAGCAGGTGTTTTCAGCTCTCGATACAGTAAAGTTGACTGGCAGACCCGACAGATGTGCTTTCCCTCTTTTAAAAACCACTAGCCGCCGCTCCGTCACACCACTGCGTCATTTATTATTTTCCTACATTAACATGCCCCTGTCGTGTTTATTTCCTCATGTAATTAACATTGCAAGCTACTTTCTGTTCCTCCTTTCTCCTGAGGAAACACAAGAGTTGTGGCAGAGAGAAGGTTTTTCCTTTCCTTCTGGAATGTTAAGACGCTTGTCGAACAATTTGTAAAAGCATGAGCTGACAACACGATGTGAGATGTTGCAGCGGTTCATTGCATTAGAGCTCGGAGCAGAAGGACGTTTCTGTGTCCTGAAGTGGCATCAGCTGAATCCATCGTGACGTGGGTTAACAAAATGCTACACACACTCACAGGCTGTAATTCAAATTCAAATGTAATAACTGTGTGTGTGTGTGTGTGTGTGTGTGTGTGTGTGTGTTAGTGTTTAGTATTAACAGTACCTTCTGACCAATCAGAAGCTGAGAATTCTTTTTTTTTTCCACTGCAAAATTTTTACACACGTACCCCAACCTGTGTAATGCCTTCTCTCTCAGTCTTATCTCTTCTTAAATGATGCAATAAAATTTGCAACAGTTGAAAAACAAATCGCACAACAAGGGCGCATGATGTCTTTGGAGGATTGATTTCATAATAAGGAAATTAGTGGAAGGGGTATGAGCACTAACCCCACCTCACACCGCCCCACTCTACCCTACCCCACCCCACCCCTATCACTGACCTTTATCACTTTTCATCCAAATCGAATGCAAATTGTTACAAATTCGTGGAGACCACGTTGAAGAAAACAAAAAACAAAAACAAGAAAATAAAAAACCTGGTCTGACTTCTAAGTTTAGATCATTCACTTTTTACTACTTTAAATGCTCATTTGAATCTTTTTACATTTCTCTCGGGTAAAATTTGTGTTGATTTTAATACAATAGCAATAGTTACGCTTCCTGACGAAGTGTCGGTTTTCACCACGGATTAATGTTTGTTTGTTTTTTTCCCCCCATGAAATCTTTGCTAAATGTTTTTGAATTCTCAAAACTGATTATTGTAGAAATATCAGAAACGGGATGTGAATGTTAAAACGTTGTATACAGAGCTTTACGGAACTAGCGAGTACTCTTTTTGCTTAAATTACGCAATAAATTGCATTTCCTTTACGAGAAGCAATTGTTATTTTTTCTCTTTCAGTTTGTTGTTTTTTGAGATGTGATGATGAATTTAATTTACTAAATTTACTATTTTTTAGCCTTAATTAGGATTCTTTCAAATGACTTTCCTGACTGTTAAAGCTTTCACTCTGTGTTAAACCACGAATTTTTAAATGAATATCTAAATAATGAGCTTAATTAGCTTGTGCATTTGTTTACACAGCTTTACATCGAAGTGTTTTGATGACATCATCTCTTCCTCTCGGTTCTTCTTCTTCTTTTTTAGGCACCGACGAGGCAACGATCATCTCCATTCTGAGTCATCGTACGATTGCACAGAGGCAGAAGATTAAGGAGGCGTATAAGGTTTCTGTAGGAAAGGTCAGATTTTTTTTTCTTTCATTAAAAAAATGACCGTTTTTAGATTATCGAGCTGATTTTGTGGCCTCTGGGTCTCTGTGGATCGGCACTGAGCTGAGGATATTAAACATAATCAGGACAGCTGTACTGCTGTATAATCTACACAGTAGATAGGAGGAAGGACGGATGGACAGCAGGACAGATGGATGTACTTTATTGATCCCTAAGGGGAAGTCATCCGTTAACCGTAACTAACATCGCTATCTGAAATCGAACACGTTTTTGTCAGGTTTATGATCGAGAAGATGTCAGGGTTTTACTACAGCGTTTGCATGTGCGCTCCGTTCACGAGGCGACGAGATAACAAGAGCGCGGCTGATTTTCATTTATGGTTCCGTATATGAGTTTGTAAAAGGAGAAGGAGATGTTAATCATCAGCTCGTGAAGAACAACAAATACAGTGTAGGGAGTTAGTCGAGCTCACACACACACACACAATCGAACGGCTTAAACAGCTAAGCACGTGATGCAGAGAGTCAGGAGGGTCAGGCTGCCTGGAGAAACGTCTGGAAAGAGCAGATTTCCCTGTTGGTGTGTGTGTGTGTTGACAGAAAGTGTGAGTCACTCGGTGGAAATGTCCAACCGTCTCACAGAATACACTCACACACACAGAGAAAGTTCTTTCCTTCTGCTTCACTCTCTCTTTATCTGTATTTGCATTTTCTTTTCTGTTAATCTAAAAGTTCTTTTTTCTCTCTCTCTTTTTTATCTCCTTGTTTGTCTCTTTCTCTCTCACTAGACCCAAATGTTACAATAGTGCAAACACAGAACACATACCACGGTGTGTCTGTGTGTGTGTTTTAATGATTAACTCATATTGAATGTCTGTTTCTGATTATATGGGTCGGAATTTTGGTCTAGGTTGCGAGCCCAGCACTAGAGTCACACTGTTTTTTGTTTTGAAACAGACACTAACATGGAAACCAGAAATGTGTGTGTGTGTATGTATGTAAAGCTAGCTGACCTTGGCTAATGTTAGTGATGAACGATGCCTTTCATGACTGCAGCGTATTCATCAGGTTGACCTGCTGTTAAAAATTGTCCACGTTGCAAAGAGTGACTCAGATACTGAAATTTTGTTCATGTTCTCATGTAACAAAAGGTCGGTCTCTCTCTCTCTCTCTCCTCTCTCTCTCTCTCTCTTTCTCTCTGCTCCTCATTTCACTTGCACTCTCTGACATTTCAATACAAAGTGGCTGTATTATGATGGCTGTATTGAGTTGCAGTGTTGATAAAACATTTAAATCTCTCTCTCAGTCAGGGTATCTGTGTGTGTGTGTGTGTGTGTGTGTGTGTGTTTGAGGAGGTGTGTGTGTGTGTGTGTGTGTGTGTGTGTGTGTTCATTTGAGTGTTTTTGTATATAATGAATATATTTGCATCTTTCTTTCCCATGGATAGAAATTTAACCACACATACCCAAATGTATGCATACAGTGTAGGGCTGTAACCCCAATGTGACTGTATCTACATAGGTTATAAAAAGTCTACACACCCCACAACATGGCAGGTTTTTGTGAGGTAAACAAAAAAAATGAAGCCAAGATGAAAAATGTCAGAACATTTTCTAACCTCTGTGTGAAATTACAAGGTACACCTATCAGGCATAACATTTTGAGCACTGACAGGTGAAGTGAATATCACTGATTATCCCCTCATCATGGCACCTGTTAGTGGGTGGGATATATTAGACAGCAGATTAGCAGAGTTTGACAAGGGCCAAATTGTGATGGCTAGATGACTGGATCAGAGCATCTCCAAAACTGCAGCTGTTTTGGGGTGTTCCCGGTCTGCAGTGGTCAGTATCTGTCAAAAGTGTCCTGTAAGTATCCTTTAATTCCTGTAAGTTGTGAGATGGGGCACATGGAGGCCCCACAGAGGCCCCACCTCGCAACTTACAGGACTTAAAGGATCTGCTGCTAACATCTTGGTGCCAGATACCACAGCACACCTTCAGGGATCTAGTGGAGTCCATGCCTTGATGGGTCAGGGCTGTTTCAACAGCGAAAGGGGGACCGACACAATATTAGGCTGGTGGTCATAATGTTATGCCTGATCGGTGTATTTAAATGAAGTGATTAAAATTATGAGCTAAAAGTTAGTTCACATCTCTAGCATCTCAGCCATCAACAGTGAAATGATTCTGATTAACTCCAAATAAATCATCCTGGTTTCATCCAAATGCTGAAGCCACGGTCCACAAAGAGCTCCCAAAGCATGCATGCTATCTCAGTAAGGGAAAGATATCAATCAGGAGAGGGGTATAAAAGAATTTACAAAACATTAGATGGAAAAATCTGAGAAAATAGAGCACAACCATATTTATATATCTGTATTCGAATTCAGATTAAACCAGAAGTGGGCGTGGTCTAAACTGGAACAAATAACAACACGACCTTAAAGTAAATTTGCAGAACTCTGTTTTTCTGAAGCAGATGTTCTGTGGAACTTTCTGGCAAGCTTTTTTAAAAAAAAATCTTTCCCAAATCAAGGAACAGTTATTTGCAATGGGCTGGACAAATTTGTCAGGAAGTCGTTGTGCCAAATGAAAACTTTTCTTTCATTAATATGCTTTGAACTGTTTAGGAAAACATACATATATTTCACCAAATGTTTTATTTACTTCAGTTTCCAATCAGATACTGAATGTGAGAATGTCTGTGATGCTCGTGATGTCACATCCTCACTAAATTTGGTTTGGCATTGATAACAAAATCATTAATATCAAAACCTTTAATTAGATGTGAGTGAATTAATCAGAGAGAATTTCCCTGCTGATGTGAGCAACGGCACTGATTCTCCAATCATAATAATATTTTATCAGATTTACTCCAGTTTTTGGGAACGTTTAATACATTCCAGAAAGATCAGAAATGGAAAACGATAGTGTCATAGCATCATATGCTTTACTTTAACGATAGTGGGTTTTTTTGTTTTTTTTATATATATATATATATATATATATATATATATATATATATATATATATATATATATATATATATATATATATTTTCTAAATGATTATATTGGAAACCCCAGCAGAGATGTTGCCCTGTGCACAGAAATGTGTTCGCACCCTGCCACTCATGCTAACACGATAAAAAATAAACCCAAGAAAAATGTGTCTCCTTTGTCCAGTGTCCAGACATCTTTTTGGCCGAGTTTCAGGTCTTTTGTGTTGCTTTAGAGATGATAAATTGTGAATATCACTGAGAACAGGCAAATGTACCCGTGAGCTTCACACCTTCCAGGCTGTACATGAGAGTAATACCAGGACCGATGCAGTCCAGGTTCACACCTCTGCGGTCAGTGTGAAGGGTTCTGGCAAGCTTTCTAAGGAAAAAAACAGATACTGCCTGTCTGTAGATTAGATATCCTAATATAGATACAAATATCGAAACACACCCTCATTCATACACCTGCACTGTTAAAATCTACTCTCTGCTTTGATACCTCTTAGAATTTGGAGGATGATATAAAGTCGGAGCTGACCGGCAATTTCGAGAAGGTCGTTTGTGGGTTGCTGATGACTGCACCTGTCTACGATGCTTACGAGCTGAGAAACGCCATCAAGGTGAGTCAACATCATCCGTCATCAGTGAAATGATTCTGATTAACTTCAATAATTATCTGTTTCTATAGGATTTTCCTGGTTTCATCCAAACGCTGAAGCCACGGTCCACAAAGAGCCCACAAAGCATGCATGCTATCTCACTAGGGGAAAGATATCAATCAGGAGAGGGGTATTAAAGAATTTTTGTACCATGGAAACACAGTAAAAGCCGTCATTACTCGAATTCAGATTTAAACCAGAAGTGGGCGTGGTCTAGACTGGAACAAATAACAACAAAAACTCAGGCAAATCAAACATGATGGACCAAACCATTGCTTTGTACAGTCATTATTTCTGACAAGCCCATCATGTAGCATAATAGTTGCATGTAACATGTAGCATAATAGTTGCATTTATGTTTAGAGTTAACCAGATGTCATAGGTAAAATCATTTATGCTAATGAACCTTTAATTTAGTTAATGCTTTCGGCTGCTCCCTGTTCGGGGTCGCCACAGCGGACCAACTGGTCTGCACATCAACTTGGCAAATGTTTTACGCCAGATGCCCTTCCTGACGCAACCCTCCCATTTTTCCGGGCTTGGGACCGGCACTGCATCTAGTGGCTGGGAATCGACCCCGGGCCTTCCGCATGATAGCCGAGAAACCTACCACTGAGCCACCAATGCTAACGAACCTTTAATTGTCAACTTTAATGCACAGTAGCTGTGTTTAATACCTGAAAAATGACTGAGCTAGTTGGAAAAACTAGCATTAATAATTAACAATAAAAAAATGTCATGAGCTAAAAGTTATGATGTTCACTGAATTGGCACTGAAGAGCTTCCTAAATGCAATGTTCTTCTATTGGGTTAAAACAAGGATACAGCTGAGGCAGTTGTGTTCTTCGGAAAGGTTTTTGGATGTGGTCTCATGCTAGTGTCTGGTTGTGTGTTCATTGCAGGGTGCTGGTACTGATGAAGCATGTCTGATTGACATTTTGGCTTCAAGGACCAATGCTGAAATGAAAGCTCTTACTGCCACTTACAAAAAAGGTACACAACCTTCATATACATTTCCTGCATATTTAAATCACATTAAGGGCTTTATGAAGGGCTTGGGTGACTGAGCCTGTTGAGTGGTGATGAGTGATGTGACAGGGCAGTCATAGATTTGCTGCGTTATGAAGTCACTATTTTGCTAGTAGTTCAACTTTATCTGAAATGTATCTGGAAAAGCTTTAAGAAGTGGGAGGCCATGCATTCTGCCTCTTCAGGGACTGCTAACCCCACCCCCCTCACCCAGGCCTCCTTTACCAGTACTAAAAAACAGTCCTGGTGTACCTGACCTCATGTGACATGATGTGTTAGGTTAACGCTGTTCTTTAGGCCTGTGTCCATTTGATTTTTTTTTTGCATAAAGATATGCCTTTTGATATGCAAATGAAGCATGGCTCTGTGTTCTTGTTTAATCAACTTGTAATGATGGCAGAGTACGATCGTGATCTGGAGGATGATATCTCCGGAGACACGTCTGGCATGTTTAAGAGGGTCCTGGTGTCCTTGGCCACGGTAATCCACCATGCAGTGCACACACACACACAGACACACACATCCTGCCATGTTTTGCCTTGCAGATGCAGCGTTGAGGCCACAGTGCACCTGTACAGGTGTGTTTGGTCCTCCTGAGCAAATGAGCGCAGATGAGCGTAGATTTACATGAAACTACAGCATTGTTCAACAGACATCTCTTAAAGGACTACTACTACTACTACTACTACTACTACTACTACTGTTTCTACTACTACTACTACTCGAACTTCTACTACTACTATTAATACTCCTATTCCTTCTCTAACTGCTACTCTTCCTCCGCCTCCTCTTCCTCCCCCTTCCCCTCCTTCTCTTACTATAACTACTAAAACTACTAGTCTTCCTTCTTCTCTTACTATTACTCCTATTTTTGCTATAACTACTACTCTTCTTCCCACTACTCTTACTACTATTCTTCCTCCTCCTTCTCCTCCAACTCCTACTACTTCTCCTATTCCTGCTATAACTACTACACTTCCTCCTCCTCATCCTCTTTCTACTATTACTACTACTATTACTCCTATTCCTGCTCTAACTACTACTTTTCCTCCTCCTCCTCCTCCTGCTACTACTATTATTCCTCCTATTCCTGCTCCAACTACTACTCTTCTTCTTCCTCCTCCTCCTCCTACTATTTCTACTCCTATTCTTGCTGTAATTACTACCTTTCTTCATCCTCCTCCTCCTCCTACTACTATTATTACTCCTATTCCTGCTCTAACTACTATTCTTCCTTCACCTCCTCCTACTACTACTATTCCTGCTGTAACTGTTACTCTTCCTCTTCCTCTGAAAAACTACTACAGTGTGTCCGAAAAGTTTTTGCAGAATTTGCTCAGCATTTACAGATCAGCATATGTTTTCAACATTGGTATCTGACTTTTCGGACACCCTACATTACTGCTCCTATTCTTGTTCTACCTCCTGTTTCTCTTCTCCACCTTCTACTACTACTACTACTACTACTACTACTACTACTACTACTACTACTACTACTACTACTACTACTATTACTTAAAAATTTAACTGTCAAATTACAGCTGTTAGAAATAAGAAGAATAAGAAATAAACAAAGGTGCTGATGCTGTTAGGAGCTTTAAACCCAAGTAAAAGTCATTTAAATAAATAAATGACAATCTAATCTGTTGTCGTCTCTTTATGACTAACGTATTTTTACTTTTTTACAGGCTGGGAGAGATGAGAGCACCAAAGTGGATGAGGCCCTCGCTAAACAGGATGCCAAGGTAATCATGGAGAATTAATGCCGCTAATCTGTGCATTATTAAACACAATAATGTTCTGCCTGTGTGTAACACAACACACTGTCGATGCATGTTATTCTGTAGGAGATCTTTGAGGCCGGTGAGGCACGCTGGGGAACAGACGAGGTCAAGTTTCTGACCATCTTGTGTGTGAGGAACCGGAACCACTTACTTAGAGGTGCGTTCGACATGCCTAGGTTTGTTAGTGTTATCTAATAACATGCACCCTCATTTGTTAACTATATAAAATGTACAGAGAGTACAATGATATACAATGAATACAGAGTTCAATGATGATTCATGGAGGAAGCAAAGAGGTTTAAAGGACAGCAGTGAAAATCATATCATAGACTCAACACTGCCTCCTTGTGGTAGAAAGTTGTAAGGGGATTTTTTTTTTTTTTTTTTAATTCGTAATTATGATTATCAACTGTATAATTTAGTATCAAAAATCTCACAGAAGGCTTTGTTTTCTGTTCTTGCTAGTTCAAGCAGCTTACTGTAAATATATTTGTATTTTATCCTCTCTTCCTATTGCAGTGTTTCAGGAGTACCAGCAGATTTCGGGCCGAGACATCGAGGACAGCATTAAGAGGGAGATGTCCGGCTGTCTGGAGGATGTTTTCCTCGCCATAGGTCCGGTCTTTTATTTCACTAGTTATTCAGATGTCATTCTCCTTAAAACATCCTTAATACTCAATAATCTGTTATTTTTAAAGTGCAAACCAGTAAAAAAAATCAGATGTTCTCTGTCAAAATTTAGTCAGACAAGCTAGATGTGTCATGAGAAGAGGATTTCTTAGCATTCAAACTAATTCTGGATGGAGTGTCTCTTCAACACTATATCCATAATGTAGCTTTGTGGGAAATCGCAAATTCATTCAGACAGGCTAACAAGTGTGTGTTGTGTCTTTCTGTTCTGCAGTGAAGTGCATCAGGAGCAAGCCGGCGTTCTTCGCCGAGAGACTTTACAAATCTATGAAGGTAAAATAATCAGAGCAAAAAGAAAAAGATCTGTCTACACAGTGCATTTAGAAAAAAAAAGAACCTACTGAAGCTTGTGTGTGTGTGTGTGTGTGTGTGTGAGTGTAGGGTTTAGGCACCACTGACAGCATCCTGATCAGAGTGATGGTTGCTCGTGCTGAGATTGACATGATAGACATCAAGGCCGAGTTTCTGAAGATGTATGGAAAAACTCTCAACTCCTTCATCAAGGTGAGTAATACACACACACACACAATATTTCCTTTCATTCCTATATATTTCTTATTGTTTACCTATTTTGTTGAAAAGTTTGCAGTACGATGTGTTCTGATTGGATGTGTGCCTTATAGCATGTTCTCTGATTGGTTGATTGACAATGGTGACACATTATAGAGTGTACTTAATCAATAACTGGTGCAATCATCAGTCCATAGACATCATATGCTTTACTTCTGCTCCCTCTGGTACACATATAAATAATGAAGAATCCCAACTGGGGATGTGGTAGCTTAGTGGTTAAGGTGTCGGGCTACTGATCTGAAGGTTGCGAGTTCGAATGTGTGTGTGTGTGTGTGTGTGTGTGTGTGTGTGTGTGTGTGTGTGTGTGTGTTTTAGGGGGATACATCCGGAGATTACCGAAAGATCCTTCTGGAGCTTTGTGGAGCTGAAATCTAAGCCACAAATCCACTTCATTTACTACTCATATTACATTTAATAGAAGTGCGTAATACATTTGCTTAGTTGATTGACTCCTGTTCATTAACATGTAGCTAACGTGTGTGTTTCTGGTCCAACCATATATCAAAACAATGTCCAATATTTCACACTGTGTATTGCCAAGTAAACAGATCGGTGCTTTAATCTCAAATTAAAATTTGTACCTCTCTCTATCTGGTCTCTTATTTCAATACTTCATGCATCAGCTACATTATTTGTACATAAACAGTTTATTGTATTCATTGTCATTCATTGTCTAACGCTTATCCGCTCTATACTCGGGTCATGCGGAGCCTGTCACTGTCTCAGGCGTCAGTGGGCATCAAGGCAGGATACTCCCTGGAGTGCCAACCCATCGCATGGCACACACACTCTCATTGACACACTACGGACAATTTAGAGATGCCAGTCAACCTACAATGCATGTCTTTGGACCGGGGCAGGTGGGAATTGAACCCCCAACCCTGGAGGTGTGAGGCAAACATGCTAACCACCAAGCCACCAAGTGCAAACCCCCCTGTACCCCCCTGCCCCCCACTGTATTAGAAACAGATATCCAAATTAATTTCTATTTACAATTTTGCTTACAAACTTTTTATCAGAGCCTGGTGATGGCGCTATGATACTATAGTACAATCTGAGAAAAACAGTGAGCTACAACTGAAGTGTCTTGTTTATTTTGTTTTTAAGCTCTTTGGCATACTTTTGTCAAATGTTATAGATAACAGTATCAAACAGTGCCTAAGTAACATCAGCAAGTCTGTCTGAGAAAGAATACCTTGACAAAAAAAATGTTTACCTAATGCTAAACTGAAGGCTACAAGCTTGTTAGCTGCAAAAGATGCATGTTAGATTGTTAGATGCATGGAGCTTTAGCTCCAGTGCTGAAGCATTAACAACCTGAATAAACAAGTGGAGCGGAACATATAACGAGCAAGGATGCATTAAGCTATAAACATGCTATAAAAACCCTGGGAACAGTAAACCTCCATTTTTAAATAAAGATACAAGTGGAAAAGTGGAGCTGATGGGTGTCAGGAGTCTGCTTAACTTGCTTGTGTTTCAACACAGTCATTAAAATGACCTCTGCATTTGGATTTGGACAGCAAATAAGTTCACACAGTGATGTGATGCTTATATATTAGTGTGACATGTGAGCACATGCTGGATTGAAAAACCAGCACAAATGTTCTTCAGGTGTGTGCGTGTGTCAGAAAGAACAGTCAGTCCACAACTGAACAGAGAAGGAAATTATAGTTGGGTTGCAGTGTATAAAGCTCTTGCTGTAAGACCTGTTCATTTGTAAGATTTCAGTAGAGCAAAACACACACACACACAAACACAGCCATCCACAAAGGTGTTGCGAAAGGATTTGAGCGAGTTTGACAAGAACCAAATCGTGATGGCTAGACGACTGGATCAGAGCTCCAAAACTGCAGCTCTTGTGGGGTGTTCCCGGTCTGTGGTCAGTATCTATCAAAAGTGGTCCAAGGAAGGAACAATGGTGAACCGGCGACAGGGTCATGGTTCATGGATGCACATGGGGAGCAAAGGCTGGCCTGAGTGGTCCGATCCAACAGACGAGCTACTGTTGCTCAAATTGCTGAAGAAGGTAATGCTGGTTCTGATTGAAAGGTGTCAGAATACACAATGCATCGCAGTTTGTTACATATGGGGCTGTATAGCTGCAGACCAGTCAGGGTGCCAATGCTGACCCCTGTGCACCAGACCCCAGATCAGAATCCACTCAAGCATCTGTGGGATGTGCTGAACAAACAAGTCAGATCCATCGAGGCCCCACCTCACAACTTACAGGAATTAAAGTATCTGCAGCTAAAATCTTGCTGCCAGATACCACAGCACACCTTCAGAGATCTAGTGGAGCCCATGCCTCGACGGGTCAGGGATGTTTTGGCAGCAAAAGGAGGACCGACACAATATTAGGCAGGTTGTCAAAATGTTATGGCATTGTTATGGTAAATCGTGGTGGTTCAACATCTTATCAACATTATATTTAAGGTAAAGATGGGCCATGGTGTACATTTTATTTTATTTTTATGGCCCCATTTGGCTGTGTCCGCCCCCTAGTGGTGGTAATGCACATGCACTCTTTCCGTTAAACACATTTGAATATAAAAGGACACAATTAAATCTCATATCAAAATCATATTAAACACAGATCTCCATATGACAAACATTACAATTGACACAATAATGCTTGTTAAGAATTGCTGATACATTTATTTTGTTCATCTCAGACTACAGGATATTATCAAACACTGTGATGCTTTCATAGCTTTTAATAAAGATGTGAGGTTATTACATGAGATCTCAGCACTTTGGGATATATCTCTTGATTTAAGTCAACTGCATCTGCAACCTTTTCATTTTTTTTAAACACGTAAAAACTCTCCAGAGTCAATAAATCTGGACAGATTAACTGGCTCATCAGATACTTACAAAACAAAATACAATATTAATGCATAGCCCTTATATATTGGTATACCAGTATACCCTAATGTTATAATGTGTATTATGTATATTACATTTAGAACATTATACGCTATACAGGTCTAGATGATAAACATATAAAGGTCGAACATACATACCCCCCCCCCCCCCCCCCCATATAAAAACATTTACAGCCCTTTTTCAAGAGTTAGTGAGAAAAATAGGTTCCAATATTGTTCTGATAAACAACTTATGGCTCAGAGAAACTGCATCTGAATTCACACTCACTCTACTCAACACATTCTATGGACAAAGATGGAAGCACACAATTGTATAGAATGTCATTGTATACTGTAGCATTACAATTTCCTTCGCTGGAACTAAGAGGCCCAAGCCTGTTCCAGCATGACAATGCCACTGTGCACAATGCTATATCCATGATGACATGGATATACCGAGGTTGTAGTGGAAGAACTCGAGTGTCCTGCACAGAGCCCTGAGCACAACCTCAATAAACAATGTTGGGGTAATTTGGAATGTCAACTGCACCCCAGGTCTCCTCACCTCCTCATCCTCTTGTGGTTGTAAGAACACAAATCCCCGTAGCCATTCTCCAATATCTAGTGGAAAGCCTTCCTAGAAGAGTGTTATAGCCACAAAAGGTAATAATATATTTAAAAAGTAGATACAGTACATGTCTGATGGTCAGGTGTCCACAAACCTTTGGCCATATAGTGTATAATTCAGATTCCTCCTGCATATATACTGAATGTAAAGATCCATATCTACCCCAGGTCCAGCCTGGTCTGCTATGAGGTCTAAGAGAATTGCCATTTTTTCTGAAATGAAATTTTCCCAATATAATAATAATAAAATAAAGGAACAAAATAAAAAAAAAATGACTACCTTTAGTAAAAATCTTAGACTAACCCTTTATTCTCTACTCTCACAACTTTTTCCTTACATTTATTCTCCATTCAGTTTTCAGGTTTCCTTCCAGTTACACGCGGAAGAGTTTTAATGTTTCCGTGGACTTTATTAAAGAGGTAGACAAATCAGTAATCCAGGTGCCTGAGCAGATTTTGGGTCTGCGTGTCCCAGGTATGTCCTAAACTCATATTCATATTTATATTTTCATCATACTGTAACGCCTAGTTGCTGGCCAAATAAGTAGGTTAAAAGAGAACAATGATCATTTCCCCTGAATATTCTCCATAATTTAGTCTCAGGCAGCTGCCACACATCCGGCATCTCACGGCAAATATTAACCAGGAAGGGCAAAGACTATCAGGTGCTTCCTCCAAGGTACATGAAGCCAGCCAATTGCATATTTTCAAACAATGTAAAACACTCGGAGGAAAGTGCTATCTTAACTAAGCTCTCTTCTGCATGCACGAGCTAAAAGATGCCCATGATTGGCTAGTGTTGCTGTGATTGACAGGGCAGAGAGCTTATGCCACGCCTCCCTCCCTAAGAGGAAGGCCACTTTTTTTCTCCTGGTCTTCCACACAAATGTTGCGTGTTACTTCACCAGCATTCGAACTCGCAATCTGCGGGTGATAGAACAAGCACCATTAAATTGAATCAAAATGACTTTGGAAAACAAATACAAGACGTGAAGCTTCAGTTAAAATAAGAATTCATGAAACCACTAAACAGTGGATTGTTGAATAAAATCACACTGTGAAGAATACATGATTTGATAACTGATGATCCCTTGGTAGTGAACTCATGGTTTTAGACCCTACACTGCGCTCATTTTAGTATTCAGGCTCAGATTTTGGGCATGAACACTTTAAGTGGCTCGTTCTCGTGCACTTTATCTAGAAAGCCGAGGTTGAAGTAAGGATAGAGCGTTTCGTTAAAGGTGTCGTGGAAAGTGTAGAGGTGCGTCATGCTCTCAGCATTGTAGAACGAAACAAGGCCTCTCTTATAGTCCAGGTACACACCGATTCGCTCCAGCTGCTCATGCAAGGACAGGACAGTGGGAGGCCATGTCCCTGCCATGTACTGCACACCATAGGAGAGAGAGACAGTCCAGAACCCATTGGCTGGCAGCGCTTTGATCACACCTTTCCTGGCAACAGATTCTCGTGCGACGCCCACCGTCCACACAGCGCTGCTTGACACCTCAATTTCCCAGTAGTGGCATCCGTGGGTGAAGCCTTGACTGCCGAGTAGTGACAGAGCAGCATCGAAGCGCTGTGGGTTGTCACGTGCAGAGCTGTTGAAGGTCTGGTAGCGCACGCAAGTGAGGGACGGGGTCACGCTCAGCCACGGGTTCGCTGTGCTCGCGTTGAACGTGATAGCAGAAGGCACTGCACACATTTTTTGAAGCAAAACAATAATCATTCCAATGAGAAAATGTTTCTAGTGGAAACACTTTTGAAAGCTAGACCCATTAACTATCCCAGAAATCCTTAAAAAAAATTATTTTCTAAAATATACTCATATAGTAAATCTTTTTTATAGAAAGGACAAAATGCTAGGCTGTTTCACTCTGAAAAAAATAACTCAATACTACTGTCTGGTTTAAAATTTAATCAGCCAATCAAAATCACACTAAACACTAGAGAACCTGGATAGAGGCTTCCTTTGAGAGATTTCCAGACGCGGTACTGAAGCGGTCCGGCAAATCGACCCTCACACAGCTGTGGTGGTGTCAGCGACGGTTTCTCAAACTTCGGTGGCTGCCTGAGACAGAGTAGATAATAAAATCATATAAATCATACAAAAAATACAGCAAGAGATAAAAAATACAGACAGCAAAAAAATATACCCAGGTGGACAGTTTGGTAGACATGGTTTACAGTGGGTAAAGAGAGTTGTAGTCAAAGATGCAACCAAGAGGCCAAGGGAAATATGATGCTCCCACCACCATGCTTTACTGTGGCCCCTTCCTGTTCCAACATGACTGCACACCAGTGCATAAAACAAGATCCATAAAGACATGGATGAGCGAGTTTGGTGTGGAGGAACTTGACTGGCCTGCACAGAGTCCTGACCTCAACCCCATAGAACACCTTTGGGATGAATTAGAGCGGAGACTGCGAGCCAGGCCTTCTCGTCCAACATCAGTGCCTGACCTCATAAATGCGCTTCTAAAGGAATGGTCAAAAATTCCCATAAACACACTCCTAAACCTTTTGGAAAGCCTTCCCAGAAGACTTGAAGCTGTTATAGCTGCAATGGGTGGGCCAACTCCATATTACATTCATATGCATGTAAAGGCAGATGTCCCAAAACCTTTGTCAATATAGTGTAGGTAGACATTTGTTATAAATAAGTTACTCCTAAAACATACAATGTGAAGAGGAATCAAATTGAAGATTCACTGCAAATAAATGAATTACATTTAAAGTAGTATATTAAAAGTGCATACAAAACAGTTTAGGTTCCAGGCTTTCTTTTTCTGGCATTCTGATTTCTGAAGGTTTTATTTAAGGTCCTTGGTTTAACCATTGATTCTAAGTGTGTAAATGGACAACGATTTCATTTTCACTAGGAAAATTTAACAATACAAATATTAAATCTGTCCCTAGATTTTTCTCTCACCTTTGAAGAAGAGTCTTTATGTTCTGTAAGGAAAAAGAAAAAAAAAAAAAAAACACTGATTAGTTTGGCACAGGTTAAAGTCTTTCCACATGAGATCAGCTCACTCCAACTCTCCACCCCTTACTTTGTCTCTCTCTGGAAATCCCCCTGTCATGCTGCACTCGGCTGCACAGTTTTATCTCCTCCATCGGACAGAGTGACATCACTTAATTAATTCCTGCTTTTTCCTTACAAAGCATTTCTTCCCTTTCGGTCCCTCAGGCCTCTAAGCACGCATTCGGCTTCAAAAGTCTGAGTGCACTACAAAGAAGTATTTTTGTAACACGGATGACTCAGGACAGCAATGTGGCCCGAATGCAGGAGTATTACTTAGGCGTTTACCAAGCTGGGCTCAGGGGGACATGTGAACACAATCAAAGAGAGATCTAAATGAACAAACCAGGAGTTAGAGAAAAGTAGGGGGAAAACCAAGGACCTAACCTCAGGAAAACCAACATTTTAAAATTACTCCATAAACACAGGACTTGGCAAGAACTATACAAGAAAAAAAGTTGGTGGGAAATGAGAAACAGGTGGAATCATGAGTTAACAACCTAAAGTCTATACTTAATTTTCAGTTATTCATCATGATGACCCTAGTTTATTATTCAGTTATTTAACTTACAGAATCAACTATGAATAATTCAGTAACTACAGTGACCAACAGGTATGCAGTTACATGCATGAAAGGTTAATATGGACATGAACCAATGAATAAACAAAAAAGGGGTCGAAACTCGAGTATGGGAAGCCATATGGGTCAGATTCAGAGCTATGTAAGACTACTTTTCATTTTATTTTATTTTTGGTGTAATTATAGGTGACTCTCAGCCAATATACAAATGGGTGACAAATTAAAGGAAAAACTGGTAGCTCTTGTCTTGTTGGCATTTTTTCGGTCTTCTTGTCCTCACTGAAGGACGGTCACTGACAATCGATACGAAGTTCTACTGACTGATCTTCTTTATCCTCTAAGGAAGCATTTCTATTCTGATGAGCATGGTCTCTTCCAGGATGTCTCTGGGCACATCCGCAGGGCACAAGGGCTCACTGAACGGTTTAATGAGTAAGAAAATGATATAAACCATATGATATGGCCTTCACACATTTTTGGAAATTCTTAAGTATTGTTTTAGACAACACTCCATTACCATCACCAAAACACTTAACATAATAAAACACCAAAACACAGCTGTTTTGGTGACTTGCGATGGCCCAGAACCTTACAAACATACTTTATGTTGTTTTTCCTTTAATCTTGCAAATCTAAAGCAGTGTAATTAGTAACAATTAGCATCACTAAGTGACAGAAATAATTAACCTTGAACATTAGGAACACTAAAATTGTGGTTCTCATTATTGAGCACAGTGGCTACCACCATATAATGAGTGTTTATCATGCAAACAGACCCTCAGCAGTGTGTATGGATCATGCTCCCTCAGTTTTTCCTCAACCTCTGACAGAGCACGCCGCAGTCGTGATATCTCCACACACAGCAACGCTTTATGTTCATCCAATCGGATCAGCTCCCGACGCTCTTCAGTCTTCAGCTTCACCTGGAGCAGTTTCTCTTCTTGATATAAGAACTGATGGAGGTCACTAAACTGAGCTTCTATACGCTGCTTGAGGTCTGCAGTGTGTTCCTGCAACACAACAGTGCAAAGTTATTACACAATCATGTATGAAAATCTCAACTTTGTGGTATATTGTTTCATTCATTTGGTTTTGAGAAATTCTTTCATTCTTGAATCCTTCTATTACCTTCAGTTTCTTCACCTCATCCTCAGTCTCTCTCTCGCACTCCAGTGCCGTGTTCAGCTCTGCCTGAAGTGCCGTGGCCGAGCTGCTCAGTGACATCTGATAAAACACAAAAAGACTGATTTAAAAATTAAAATTAAAATATTAAAATACTGCATACACCAAGAAATTTCTGTTCTGGTATTTCCCAATACATGGTCTCACCCGATGCTTATCAACCTAGTATCTTGTTACTCTCCGCATAGCTTATATACCCTTTTGTTGGTCTAGCATGCTTGCAAAATCTTGCATGTGTTACCAACATGAGAAACATGACTCGAATTTACATCCACAAAACAGACAAAGACACTAGGACACAGTGCGATATAAAACAGAAAACTAATCAAGAACTAACACAGAGCAGGTGGAAACAATCAAATAACAGACCATTGGCAAAACAGGAACAGGGACAGGGCAGCATCTGTTACCATGGGAACCATAATGCAAAGGAGGTATCTGATGTGAATTTTTTTTTCTCTGAGTTTTTGGTCTATTATGTTGGTTACTAGTTATAACTCAGAGATTTATACAACCTATTTCAGTCGTTTCTGGTTCTTTATTGGGTTCTAATTACAGGTTCTAGTTTGGAACCCATTCTAACAGGCTAACACTCTGTTTTAGGTTTTTACAAAGAACCTTCTACAAAGAAATCCCCTAGAGGGACAACTGATTTGACTTTGTCCTTAGTTCTGTGTTCTGTTTAGCTCTCTTTCTTGCCTGCCTGTTTAGGATCAGAGTCTGGATCGGATTGTCACAACTTGTAAACATGTATTCTGATGCCAGCAGTGGATTTTAAAACTGATGATTGAACAAAAAGGCTTTGAAAATAATTATAACCACATCTGCCTTTATCTGCTCTTCCAGGCCCCAGGATTACTGACACAAAAACCCACGATCGATTCATTCATTTATCTCCAGCCATGTATGATGAAGAAAACCATTTACGGGAGTAAAAAAATACAAACACTACATATGATGAACATTGATTTGACTAGTGAACAAATAAAGTTGTGCTGCAAAGGAAGTCAGTGTGTAACCTGAGGCCCATGCTAACCGAAAAAACTATTATATTTATATTTTTTGTTCCTAGATCACATGCCTTATCAAGGGTTTCAGGATAAATGATCCTTTCAGATTTATACAAGTGGTTCTGCAGGCACTGATCCTACATTCACAGAGTTATATTCCAATGGTCCTGCAGTCCTAGCCTCACCTCAAAGTGCTCTGGTAGTCCCTGTCTTTACTACCAGTGGCCAGATAATCCCAGCCTAAAACCCGGTTCCACCTGCCGGTAATCCTGAGATCCCAGGTTCATCTTTATATTTGTCATACCTAAGTTAACGAATATTTTAATATAAATGTTGCATTTGTATTTCTATAAACTCGTAGGACCAGGTCTGGGTTAATGGGAATGTAATAATGAATCATGCTGCAACAGCTAAAAGTTGGAAATAAAAACAGGGAAATTTGGCTTCTCTAGGGAGGATTACAATAACCGCCCACACATTCTGTAAACTCTTTAAACATTCAGATGTAAACTCAAATGTGGACTTGGTTGAGAGTCCTGAATGTGTTCTGTCCACAAGCATCTAAGTATAGCCAGTGGTGTTTCTGAACTTTTAAGAGATTCATGCAAAAAACCCTCTTTTGGCCCCCTAGCGCTCTACTTACTGACTCCACCCCAAAAACGATCTACTATTTCATGATACAACTCTGACCTAATTTCACTCTGAATCATTCCTTATAGCAGACATTGGTATTATCCACTTGAAAATATCGGCCTTTAGACACAGTCATTATTGTCTAACTATATTTGTTTTTGTAAGTAGAACATCACTAGTCTCACTTGCATAATCTGTGACATGCTCAGACAGATCTGCATCACCTTCTTCATTCACCTTCTTCAGTATTACTCACTGTTTTGCAATTTCTTGTATTTTGCATAATGACTTGTACTAGAGTATCTTTTTCTCACATTAACTGACTAATATATGTTTCATGCTGCTGTATATCAGCCAATAGAATAGTAACATCCTCTCTACAAGCTTGCCACATTAAGCAACCCATGAGCTATGAAGCACATTCTAAGCATACTTTAAGACAAGTTTTATCTTGTGTTTCAGATCATTATCATACAAATCAAGCTAATGTGCTCATGGTTAAAATACATCGGTGGATCAGACTACAGATCGGACTCAATTTAGTTGCAATGCTGATATTCGTCAGCTGTTCAGGACATCAGTAATAACATACAGATGGTAAAGAAATTGCTGAAGTCTTGTAGGGCACCAAATATTTCATTGTTTTCATTGTTACTGAGTAGAGTTAAATCCTTAAATCTACAACCACCAGCTATCATTCATTCATCTTCATCATGGTCAGGGTCATGATTAATTCGTCTATCCCAGGAAAACTGTGTGCAAGGCAGGAGTATACCCTGAATTGGATGCCAGTCTATAAGGGCACAATAAACACACGCATTGCACACACTCATTTACACCTAAGGGCTATTTAGTGTTGCCAGACCAACTACTGGCATATTTTTGGGTGGTCAGAAGAAACCTGAAAACCTGAAGGAGCACCATGTGGACACTGGGAGAACATGCAAGGGCAGTAACCTGAGCTCAGGATGTAACTAAGGACCCTGAAGTGCTGATTTCTGGAGTCAGTGCAATACCAGAGTGATGTGTAGACAAAGCAAGTCCCTCTTTCATCTCCCTGTCCTAAAAATTGATTTAATACAAAGTCCTTGTAAAGAGAATGTATTAAATATTAAACTGCAGTTACAAAAACATTACATTCTTGCAAATTATATTTCTAAAATAAGACCCTATTATTCATTATCAAGGAAAAGCCTAATGTAATGTGTTCTAATAAAGTGTGACCAAGAGTAGCAGTGTGCATTCTGATGTTTTCTGAAAGCATTAGTGCCATTAACAAACAGCACACAGAGATGTGTACTATCCGAGTCAATGCCAGTTAATACACTTCTTACAAGTGTCTCACAGAGCCAGGGTCCCTGTTGGTCCCAGTGTTTGTGTGGGTTTCCTCTGGGTTCTATGGTTTCCTCCAACTTACCAAGGACATGCAGGGAAGCAGACTAGCTACACAACATTGCCTCTAAGTGTGAATGTGCATGCGCTCTGTCTCTTGTGATGCAATGGCATCCAACCCTAGGTAAATTTTCACTGATGTGCCCGCTGTTCCAGTTTCCACTAAAACCCTGACCGGGATGGTGTTCACTTCAGATAAATTTACAGATATCTAGTTTTTAAAAGATCACAACAATTGACAATGTGTTAGTGTTAGAACTGCACAATGAGGACACTTCTTGGTGCTTCTCCTCACCCTGTATTTTTGCTCTGCCTCGTCCACACACACCAACATGTGAGACCGATGCTCTTGAGACACGGCGCAGACAAGACACACGAGCTGGTGCTCCTCCTCGCAGTACAGCTTCAGTTCCTCCCGGTGTCGTGCGCAACGCGGTGCGCAGCTCGGTGTGCCGCTCAATGCGCTCCCGCTCTCCTCCTCGATCTCCCGGCTGTAGCTCTCCACGATGTTGGCCACGATGCGGTTGGGCCGGTAACTCTGACCGGGGAAGACTTTGCGGCATTGAGGGCATGAGCCGGATGTGCCGGTGCTGGGTTGACCGGGTGCGCGCCCGCCTCCGCCGCCGCTCCAGTAGTTGGTAATGCAGGACTGGCAAAAAGTGTGATCGCAAGGGAGAGACACGGGCTGCTTGAATAAATCAAGGCAGATTGAGCAGGTCAGATCACGGCTCAGTCTCTGCGCCATTTTTGGCTTTTCTGTTTTTTCCGGTTTGGGACGCTTGTTAGACATCGGGTAGGTTCCAGGGTTACTTATTCTTGCGTGCAAATTCTTGGAGACGTTATTTGTCTCCCTCTCACATGCAGCAGGTCTCTGGTCTCTTTTTGTCCTTGTTCTTGCTGAGAGAAGCAACCTGAAGTTTGGAGTTTGTTTTCCTCTCTCTCTCTCTCTCTCTCTCTCTCTCTCTCTCTCTCTCTCTCTCTCTCTCTCTCTCTCTCTCTCTCTCGTCTTTTTGGCAGGCTCGGCACAGTCTTCCTGTTGACTGTCAGAAAGGAAAAGGGGGAGACTGGGAAAGAGTGGGCGGGTGGGCGTTCCGCGTCTCAAACTCGTTTCAGGAACAAAACGGTGTGTGTGTGTGTGTGTGTGTGTGTGTGTGTGTGTGTGTGTGTGTTCTTTGTGTCTTTTACTGTTTTGGACATTGCTTTCTCAATACTTGACGTCATCCTTACAAGCCAAGGTTTAATTATAAGGCAGGTTTAAAAACAGCAAGTTAACCAAACTAATTAAAACTATAAAATGAACATCAAAATAAAACAAATGAATCCAAATTACAATATACTACATCAATGAAACATGCAACTAGAAAAGGACATATACTTCAAAACACACACACAAAAAAATGCAGGGAAATCCACTACTGAAAAGCACAGGGTTTGCATAGTTAAGGGTTCTAGTTAAAATCATTGTGAGAACTCAGATCACAAGAGCATAGATCCTTATCCCTATACACAAGAACCTGTGTCAGACAGTGACCCATTACGAGTGCTCGATAAGAGTGAATCTAAGAGTGCATGATACATATTAAACTCCTGGAAAGTAGTTTATAATTGACTGACTACAGATGGATAGATTCAGCAGTCCAAAGTGCTGTACAGAGCGTTTACTCCTGCTGTTATTCTTCATAAAATCTCTTAAAAACCCTCTGGAGTGACTCTGCATGTGTCAGCATTACAGTCCAGTAAGTCAAGCCACATGTGTCCTACTTTCACCCACTCCATCTTTCTAACCTTAGACAACACTCCAGCGGAGAAAGTGATTAGTACTCGGCTTAATGCAAAACACGTTTCCCATCATGCTCTGTAAAAAGTGAGATTATGTGTTGTTGGCTTTGTCTCCTATGCTGCTTTTGCATACTCAATCGTCTAATTTGGTCATTTGTGAAGCTGTCATTGCAAAGTCCTTGACTTCAAGTGTATTGTTAACATCAGCTGTAGTTATCTTGCATTTTGTTAATATTTAAACAACCGCACACAGCATCATACATCGTAAAAGAAAATTGTAAATGTAGAGTAACTCACCGGCAGCAGAGTTGCAGTAATTAATATGTACTTCAGTGTAGCCTTATATAAACCTCATACCTAAGTCATGGATCTGTGATGTCCATAAAACACCAGCCCTGAAACCAAATTGCTTTCTTCCTCAGCAGATACTCAAGTGCAAATAATACACTATATTGCCAAAAGTTGTGGGACACCCCTCCAAATCATTGAATTTTTGGCTTTCCACAAGGTTTAGGAATGTGTTTTGGGAATTTTTGACCATTCCTCTATAAGTGCATTTGGGCATTGGTGGCTCAGTGGTAGGTTTCTCGCCTATCATGCAGAAGGCCCGAGTTCGATTCCGAGCCAATGCCTCAACCCCAGCCACTGGATGCAGTGCCGGTCCCAAGCCCGGAAAATGGGAGGGTTGCGTCAGGATGGGCATCCGGCGTAAAACATTTGCCAAGTTGTTGTGCAGACCAGTTGGTCCGCTGTGGCGACCCCGAACAACAAAGCAACTTCTTCCTCTATAAGTGCATTTGTGAGGTCAGGCACTGATGTTGGATGAGAAGGCCTGGCTCGCAGTCTCCACTCTAATTCATCCCAAAGGTGTTCTATGGGGTTGAGATCAGGATTCTGTGCAGGACAGTCAAGTTTCTTCACACCAAACTCGCTCATCCATGTCTTTATGGACCTTGCTTTGTGCACTGGTGTGCAGTCATGTTGGAACAGGAAGGGGTCATCCCCAAACTGTTCCCATAAAGTTGGGAGCATGATATTGTCCAAAATGTTTTGGTATACTGAAGCATTAAGTTCCTTTCCTGTTCCTTAAGTTCCATTCCGTTCCTTTCACTGGAACTAAGGGGTCGAGCCCAACCCCTGAAAAACAACACCTGAATTCAATGATTTGGAGGGGTGTCTCAAAACTTTTGGCAATATAGTGTACAGTGAATCTTTCTTAAATAACACACACAACAACACAATCAAAAAGTCCAGCTCACTCCTGTTGTTCTTGCTAAGTAAGAATGATTTAGATTTAATATGAATAAATTACATTTTAATTAAAGTTAAAGCCCCTCATAAGTTCTAAATGTGCTGTTATTTACTAAATAAAACATATAGTTGTAAGTCATAATTGTTCTATAATTGTAAGTCGTAGTCACTGCATAATATTGTGAAGTGATTTACATGAAGAGAGAGAGAAAAAGAGAGAGAGACTGGCGAAATAAATACCTGTTAAAATATCAGGATCAACAACATAAAATGTAATTAGAAATGGATAAAAGTATGATGTGTCATTCTTAAATAAATATTAAAAATATACGCACAGTGGTGTGAATGGAATTGAACACTTTTTTATGTGGTGTTAGGAAAATAACCATGTTAATTAGCTGAAAACACTTACACATTGATTATTTTCCAATAACAGCACATCCTAAACTCTTACTCTAGCTTGACAGCAAGGCCCTTTGCTACGGTACAATCTGCTGTAAAATACATTTAGCTTGTACTGATGCTTTGAGCGTAGCATTTTACATGTTACAAGCTGTAATATGAATACATTATTCAGGTAATGTATCCTAAATAAGGTTTTAGAGTGTAATCAAGGTGTGTTACCCATAATGCAATACACACGTTAGAGAAATAGCAGCGAAATGATTATGTAGCTAAAACTCTTTTTGCAGACGCCACCTTTTTTGGACACTGTGGTGACTAACTCCATAATGACTGTTGGTAAGGAATCATTTGAAACCACAACAAAACTACACAAGCAAGGAGACGTTTACGAATCATGTTATGGTCAGAGCTATTATTTCTTTTCTGGACTGCGCATAAAGGTTTTTCTAGCTGAAGAGCGACACTCAGACCATTTTAATTTGCAGATATTTTACAGACTGTTGGAAAATACCAGCAACATCTGAATCACGGTATTACAAGGTGTATGAGGAATTTCTTTTGGTGTAGTGTCTCAACAGAAATACCAAAAAAGTTAGAAAATAACGTGATGACTGAGTGCTGTTTTAGGAAAATAATCAACAGTGGGATGGTGGCTTGACATGAAGCAGAGTTACTGTCACACCCCTTATTATGTTGCTAAAACAGCACTCTGCAAAGTGTTTATCCTTCAAATACCATAGCAACCTGACAGAAATTACATTGTTTTATCAATTTCACAATGATCAATTTATCAGTTACATTTAATGTATTGGAATATCCTTACAAATTGCAGATAATGTTACCAGGGTCTTCCATCCTGAAGACTTTCCTGTGGTGGAAAAACTACAAGGTTTGATGGTTAAAAAATACTGATGCTGGATACTCCTTCCATAAATGGTAAATAAATGTTAAGCTCTTATTGTGATATGCGCATCTGCACCTTCACACAAATATCCAATCCGTCAGTCAATGCATTAAGTCACAAATACAGCTTCAGTTAATATTCACACTGAACATCAGAATGGGGGGAAATGTGATGTCTGTGAATTTGCCCACAGCATGGTTATTGGTGCCAAATGGACTACTTTAAATATTTCAGAAGTGTTTAGACAGAATTGTGCAAAAAAACAAGCAATAAGAAAAAAAAACTTGACAGATTGATCAGGTGCAGTTTATGCATACCAATATAAGCAGAAAAAAGTCCTAAGATTGAGTTTCATGTGCATTAATTCATTCATTCATCCTCTTTTGGTGACAGTGGTAGCTCAAGTGGTTAAGGGTCTGGGTTGTTGACCGGAAGATTGGGGTTCAAGCCCCAACACTGCCAAGCTGCCATCGTTGGGCCCTTGAGCAAGGCCCTTAACCCCACCTGCTCCAGGGGTGCTGCATCATGGCTGACCCTGCACACTGACCTGAAGCTCTTGAGTTGTATGGCTGACCCCAACCCCCAAGGATGGGGTATGTAAAGAAAGAATTTCACTGTGCTGTAATGTCGAAGAAGCTTTATTGTCACCATATATAGCTGATGCAGTACATGGTGAAATGAGACAACGTTCCTCCTGGACCATGGGTGCTGAACAACACAAAAACGAAGTACAAAGTGACGCGGACAAACAGAGCTAAACTATACATAACAAGGTGCCGAAAAACTAAACATACAACATACAAAGTGCAAAGAATGACGAGACAGTGCAGACAAACGAGACACATAAGACACATAACTCCGACTGTGTGCAAATAAAGTGCTATACAGTGTGTGCAAAAATAAGCAGGGCTAGGGACAGTGGGTGTTAGCAACAGAAAAATAGTTATATAGATAAACAGATACACAGTTAGAGTGTTATTCAATGTATATGTGACAAATAAAGACAACTTAACTCTTTCTGTATGTAACACAAAAATCATGACAGTATATTATCGACAATATTGCTTGTGTTGATTATTGTGATAGTTATACAGTAGAACTGTCATGTTATCAGAACATGCCTGCTTGAGAAAAGCGTATGAGCTCAGCTTCCTTCCAGCCTTGTTTCACTGGAGTTGATATTTCCTGTTTTGTCTCCAGGGGGCAAGAAATGGGAATAAAAGGCTCATAGATTTCCCGATGGAAATTATAGGAACGTCATAGGAACTGAAATACCTAAAACTTAGGCATGGTTAAATTGACAGATGTGTGTGACAGCAAATTTATTTTTTTTTTGCTTGTTTTATTCATTTTTTTTACAATTTCACTCACTGTTCAAGTTGAACAGCATTTGAACTACAGGCTTGTCCTCGAGGATCGTTCCAAATAATGATTAAGTAGGTACGTCTTGAATTTGCTTAGAATGCAACAAATCCAACATGGGTTCATTTGTTCATTGTCTACCGCTTATCCGATCTATTCTCTGGTCACGGGGAGCCTGTGCCTATCGCAGGTGTCACCCTGGACGGAGTGCCAACCCATCACAGGGCACGCACACACACACACAACGGACAATTTAGAGATGCCAATCAACCTACAATGCATGTCTTTGGACCAGGGGAGGAAACCGGAATACCCGGAGGAAACCCCCAAGGCACAGGGAGAACATGCAAACTCCACACACATGGCGGGAATCGAACCCCCAACCTTGGAGGTAGCAAACATGCTAACCACTAAGCCACTAAGCCCCCCTCCAACATGCCCCCCTCCAACATGCCCCCCTCCAACATGGTTTATAAATTATTATTTATATATTATTATTTATTATAAAAATGCTCCACTAGTTCTTCATATGAGCTTAAGCCTTAAATGAGTGCTTATGTAAATGCTGGATCCATTAATTTAAATCTTGCTTGACATCTATGGTCAGCATGGTCATAAGTGACGTTGATTACAGTTTGCTTTAGAGCAAAATGGAACAAATTAGTAACCATGTACATAAGTAAGGTCATGATGCAACCACATATGACTGATTGAAAATGAGGGCAATAACCATGTGGGTTCTCTGTACTTGTTTGTTTTTGTGTCCGCATTATATTAAGAATGGTTTGGTCTGTATGTGGTAAATAATTTGATGGTGAAACTGTGCATCCATCTCTCTCTACTCCATCATGTACTTGCAACTTGCGTTGTCTTCAAGTTGTCTTCAAGATGGAGTGTGAAAGCTGACACTGTAGCTAAGAATCCTAAATGCACTGGATATGTGGACCATATTTACTTTATTTCAAAGGTTTTTGCATGAACAAACTATTAAATAAATGTTAAATTATGATGAAAGTTTAAAAAAAAAAATGCTCCAAACCACAGGTCACCAGAATTTCTTGCCCCTTAGTTACATGAGGATGTTTCAGCTCATCCATCCACAAATTAAAACATGGACTTTCCCAAAGCTGGAGAGAGTTATGGGGCAGAGGAGAGGAGAGAAATTCCCACTGAGGTCATCACCATGGGTTCTCAGCATGGATTAGGTTACAGCCTCTGACATCAGTGTTGGACGGCATGACAAAACGGACGCTGTGATCCTCTGAATGGAAGGAAATTGTACTGCACTCATGTTCATCTCATGTTCACATCCCCATAAGGAGTATTTGCATGTTAATACATGGGTTTGGGACTACTTTAAATTTAGGTTTTAAACAAACCACAGCCACGCAAACTTTTTGTAAAATGACCAAGATACTTTTTTCTCTGGAACTTCACGATTAGAGAAACTTTGGCTTTGTAGTACACACCTAAGAAACATGGAGGAAAGAATCAACATCTTTCAAATATTTTGTTTCCCAGGGACTTATTTTAACTGTAATATAATTCCAGTGACCCTCTCAGCACTTTCATGAAAATGATTTAAATGTGTACAAGAATATTTTGTCAATTTGTAATAGACAAAAAGAGAGAGAGATTCATCGAGAGAATGCATTTCCTTCTCCGCTTTGAGTTTGCAAGTTCTCGCCGTGCTTCAGGGGTTTCCTCCAGGTACTCCAATTTCCTCCCCTAGCTCAAAGGCATGCATTGTAGGCTGACAGGCATCTTAAAATTGCCTGGGGGACAATCCAGGGTGTCCCCCACCTTATGTCCTGAGTACCATGGGATAGGCTCCAGGTTCTATGTGACCCTGCTCTAACTAAAAAAAATAAAAAAATCACAGACCTCCTAAGATACTTTATGCACTCCACTTTGAATAGCACTGTCTTAAATAATGCATAGACCTAGCCAAAATTTCAGTACCATGTTTCAGTACCACGTACCGAACTCAAAATCTGTAGTGTATCAAGTTAGAAGGAATGATTAAGGTGGAAAGGTGCTGCCACACCTGAGCTTTAATAATACATTTTAAAAATCTGGTGTAATTCTAAACACTTTCCATTTTTTTTAAATACATATTACAAGTTTGAAGTAAATGAAATCGCACAGAGATGGAGTGGTTTCAGTTTTTCATACCACCACATAGGGAAATACATCTCATTCAACATATTACACTGACCCGGGTTTATTATTGGGAAACAGCGACATCATGTGGCCGGTAAGTGGTATTGCGTGGCGTAAACATCTGGATGAAAGTTTAAAACAAAACTAACTGTACATAAACGCTAAACAATATATAAAAACACTATTTATATAATAATTACAAATAACTTTTGAGTAATGTATATTGTAAAATATTCCACCGTCACAAACGCAGCGCGACATTTGGAGGGAACCGCGTTCGTGACGTCATCTGCAATGCTTTATGGGATGGGTAGTTTCTTCCCTCATGATCCGTTTGGAAGGATACTAATTAAGTAGCCTCCGTAGTATTTTTTCTGTTGCTGCGAATCAGTTGATCGGTTGTAAAATAAATAAATAAATAAATAAATAATAAATAAATAAATAAAAAGAAAAGAAAAAAGGTCCATATTTGTTGTGTTTAATACTTTGCTGCATAATCATTTCCGGGTTATATTTACTTCCGGAATTTTTTATTTGCCAAACATTAAACAAAATAAAAGACATACAGATATAATTTTATATAATTGGTATACTATTTTATATAAATTTATATCTAGAATTATGCAAGACAGCTTAAACAAAGTGCAGGGTCATGTTGTGTAATGTGAAAGCGGACGAGGCAAAGCAAAGCGGAAGTGACGTCGGTGACGACGCCGGGCATTTCGATCAAAAGAAGAAGGAAAGCGCGCGTAGAGGCACTTCGAAGCCAGCCGTTTCAACTGAACTGTAGTCACGTCCAGTTGTTTTCAACTGAAACAAAACCTAATCTAAGAAAAGACGCGGTTCCTGGTCTGATTTCAGTCAGATATTGGGAGTCAGAGCTTCACTGAGACGTGCTAATTTAGTTAGTAGTGTACTTAAATATTCGTTTGTGTAGCAACATTTAAAAAAGCTGCAGAAATGTTCGAGGCCCGGTTGGTTCAAGGCTCCATCCTGAAGAAGGTGCTGGAAGCTCTGAAGGATTTGATCACCGAGGCGTGCTGGGATGTGAGCTCTTCGGGCATCTCTCTGCAGAGCATGGACTCGTCTCATGTGTCTCTGGTGCAGCTCACACTGCGCAGTGATGGCTTCGACTCGTACCGCTGCGACAGGAACCTCGCCATGGGGGTCAACCTCAGCAGGTTAGTCTTCAGACTAATATCAAAACATACACTACTACTCATGCTACTGTCTAATTTTTATTTGTTGTTTTTTTTTAAATCAAACGCTAATATTCCAGATCGAAGTTATAAAACGCTTTAGTAACTTTTTTTTTTTTATACAATCATGGCCGACATGTTCTAACGTGCTCTGAGCATGACGTATTTCGAGTCATCATCAGACTCTTATGGCTTACTTTTCCTTTTTTGTTTTAATCTACAAATCTACACAACACACGCAATCAACATTTTGTTTGTTTTACTGCTGGAAATCCGGTGTGTGTGTGTGGTTTTTTTTTTTTGTTTTTTTTTTCTTCATTTCCTGCAAAAGTCCGGAATACCCGCGCGTCTTTTGTGGGCGCGGCGCATGACGTCATTTTCGCGCGCAGACCGGCTGTTGGCGGGAAAGTTAACCGGCGCGCGCTGTAGAATCTCTAACGTCTTAGCTTCTTAGCTAACCTTTTACAAAAAGGAAGCACGATTTATTTTCCTTCATTATTTCCATTATTTAATGGATAACTGTTGAATAATTGCCGCATTTGACTTTCACCCCAACCACTGAGTTATCACAATCTTCCTATTTATTGGAATTAAGATTTAAAGATCTGTGGTGTTTTTTTTTTTTTCCTTACACAAAGAAACCTGGTAAAACATTTTGGTTCACTGTTAATTATTTGTTTTTGTTTTATTTATTTATTTATTTATTTATTTATTTATTTAAATTAGCTTAACATTTTTACCAGCTGTTAATTGTATTAATTCTTGACAGGAAATAAACTAAGCCAATTAGTGTCATTATTTTGTTTAAACAAATACCTGAACTTTTTTTTTCTAAACTTTTAAAAACATTTAGAAATTGTGTATCAGGAAGTTTCAAACAATTACAACAAGATCAAGAATAGTACCAGTTTACTCCATTCAGCTTGAATGCTGTACATAGTTTTGCTTAGCAAATACATTTTCTCTTATTATGAAATTTGTTGTGTTTATACATTTATTTCCTCTACCAGTATGTCCAAGATCCTGAAGTGTGCTGGGAACGAGGACATCATTACACTGAGAGCGGAGGACAATGCAGACTCTCTGGCTCTGGTTTTCGAGACACTCAGTGAGTTACTGTTTAGCTGAATTTACTAGTCCAGTTTTGACTACATTTTTGCGTTTTGATAAATGCCAGAACTGTCACATGGAAAAATATTTACGATCATTTATTTTGGGAATATTTCAGATCAGGAGAAAGTCTCAGATTATGAGATGAAGTTGATGGACTTGGATGTGGAGCAGCTTGGAATTCCAGTAAGTGTTAATGTATTAGACTCTGAAAGATTGCTGCAATTTAGACATTATATTGGGTACATGGGGAAGAGTTGAACTCCATAATATGATGCTCATGTCATGGTGTCTTGAAGCAAACATTGCTTAAGTTGGCTGCTGGAGAAATTCAACCAGTTCCTTCTTGGCTACATGTTCAATAAGTGGGTGTTCATGTTTTTGTGTTTGTAGGAGCAAGAGTACAGCTGTGTAGTGAAGATGCCCTCTGGTGAATTTGCCAGGATCTGCAGGGATCTGTCCCAGATCGGAGATGCAGTAATGATCTCTTGTGCTAAAGACGGAGTGAAGTTCTCTGCCAGTGGTGAACTGGGAACTGGAAACATCAAGCTGTCCCAAACCAGCAACGTGGACAAAGAGGATGAAGCTGTAAGGGTCTTTTTATATAAGACACACAAGTCTGGGGAAGGTTTTCTACAATGCTTATATCTTTAGTTCTGTTATGCTTATGACACCTTTTTCCTCTGATTAGGTGACAATCGAGATGAATGAACCTGTCCAGCTCATTTTTGCTCTGAACTACTTGAACTTCTTCACCAAGGCTACTCCTCTATCCAAGACAGTCACTCTCAGCATGTCTGCAGATATTCCACTTGGTAAGACACAAAGTGGAAAGGTTTTACATGACCACATACTGTCTATGAACCCAGCTATGGATAGCACTACTTTCCACCAATTCTTGATTGTTTTTACTTATTTCATTTCGCAATTTTTTTTTTCTCTTTCAGTTGTGGAGTACAAGATTGCAGATATGGGTCACATCAAGTACTATCTGGCTCCTAAAATTGACGAGGAGTCATCCTGAATTCTCGCATCATCCACTTCAGCCCCAACAATGCCTGCATAACTGGTACATACTGGTAGTTCCTTGGTTCACAAATCGGAACAAACATAAGAGACTGTCCAGACAGTGAAACTTACATCTGTGTGCACAAATCTTCAGGTTTTTTGTTTGCCCTCCCCCCAGTTTCCTTATCAATTCCCACTCTGATCTGCCTGTCTAAGCAGCAGGAGTTTTCCCATCTTCATTCCAATACTTTTGTAGATAAAATATCTGTAAATATGCCAATTTGGTCCTTTCATTCTGTTACCCACAAATAAACATTTTGTAATGTGTAAAGTTGTTTCATCATGGTCCTTTTTATTAAATCAATTTAAAGTGAATTGTCTAATATCAAAATTTATTAGGTTTATAAGCTTTCATTTGTCTGCAAGTACAGTAATTTCAGTCCTAAATGTAGGGTATAAATCTTCTCAATATTTGTTCTGTTTGTAAATAATGCTGCATTATTTTCTCAGTAGTGCCTTACAATGTCTGCTCCTGACAGTGGAGGCAAAAATTCAAACTTGCATATGGAAATCCCATTCAAGATCTGTTTACACAGTTAATCACATCTGTTTGTTTGATTTTACTGGCAATATTCAGCAGAAATCTACTGTTACAATTTCAGCTGCTAAGACATTTGGGCATATTTGGGCATTTGGATCAACGTTAAAACGGCTCCTTTCACTATGAGCAGGGGCTCAAATCTGTGCACAGAGATACTGTTGGTTTGCAAGTTCATCATAACCACTCAGTCAGCACAGCCACTTTGGTGGGCTCTATGGTCATCTGAAGTGCGTTTCCTCCAGATATCTAGTCTTTATCATTTGACACATGCAGTTGTTTGCATACAGTGCATTTGGGAAGTATTCACAGTGCTTCACTTTTTCTACATTTGCTTTATATTGCAGCTTTATTCCAAAATAGATTAAGCTCATAGTTTTCTTCAAAACTACAAACAATACCCCATAATGACAACGTGGAAGATGTTTGAAATCTTTACAAATATATTAAAAATAAGAAATTAAAAAATCATGTACATAAGTATTCAGATTTTTTTTTTTTTTTTTTTTTTTTGGACACTCAAAATTGAGCTCAGGTACATCCTGTTTCTTCTGATCATCCTTCAGATGTTACTACACCTTGATTGGAGTCTACCTGTGGTCAATTCAGTTAATTGGACATGATTCGGAAACGCACACACATGTCCATATAAGGTCCCACAGTTAACAGTGCATGTCAGAGCGCAAAATCAAGCCATGAAGTCCAAGGAATTGTCTGTAGACCTGTGACAGGATTGTATAGAGGCACAGATCTGGGGCAGGGTACATAAAAATTTCTGCAGCATTACTGGTCCCAATGAGCACAGTGACCTCCACAGTGGCCTCCTCATCCGTAAATGGAAGAAATTTGGAACCACTAGGACTATTCCTAGAGTGGGCTGCCTGGCCAAACCGAGTGATCAGGGGGAGAAGGGCCTTAGTCAGGGAAGTGACAAAGAACCCGATGGGAGCTCCAGCATTTCTCTGTTGAGGGGGGAGAACCTTCTAGAAGAGCATCCATCTCTGCAACACTCCACCAATCGGGCCTGTATGATAGAGGGGCCAGACGGAAGCCACTCCTCAGTAAAAGGCACATGACAGACTGCCTGGAGTTTGCCAAAAGGCACCTGAAGGACTCTCAGACCATGAGAAACAAAATTCTCTAGTCAAAGATGAAATAAAGATTAAACTCTTTGGCCTGAATGTCAAGCATCATGTCTGTAGGAATCCAGGCACTGCTCATCCCCTGGCCAATACCATCCCTACAGAGAAGCATGGTGGTGGCAGCATCATGCTGTGGGGATGTTTTCCAGAGGCAGGAACTGGGAGACTATTCAGGATTGAGGGAAAGATGAATGCAGCAATGTACAGAGACATCCTTGATGAAAACCTGCTCTAGAGCACTCTGGACCTCAGACTGGTGCGACGGTTCATCTTTCAACAGGACAACGACCCTAAGCAAACAGCCAAGATAATAAAGGAGTGGCTACAGGACAACACAATTTCCTTGATTGGCCCAGCTAGAGCCCAGACTTGAACCCAATTGAACATCTCTGGAGAGATCTGAAAATGGCTGTGCACCGATGCTCCCCATCCAACCTGATGGAGCTTGAGAGGTCCTGCAAAGAAGAATGGGAGAAACTGCCCAAAAATAGGTGCACTAAGCTTTGTAGCATCATACTCAAAAAGACTTAAGGCTGTAATTGGTGCCAAAGGTGCTTCAACAAAGTATTGAGCAAAGGCTGTGAATACTTATGTACATGTGATTTGGAGAGTTTTTAAACTTTATTCGCATTGTCATTATGGGGTATTGTTTGTAGAATTTTGAGGAAAATAATGAATTTAGTGCCCTGCGATGGGTTGGCACTCTGTCCAGGGTGTATCCTGCCTTGATGCCCAATGACGCCTGAGATAGGCACAGGCTCCCCGTGACCCGAGTGTAGATCGGATAAGCGGTAGACAATGAATGAATAATGAATTTAATCCATTTTGGAATAAGGCTGTAACAACAAAATGTGGAAAAACTGTAGTGCTGTGAATACTTTCAGGATGCATTGTAACCTTCACCTAATTTTTATTAATTGTTCTCTATATTTTTAATGGTTGTTGGGAAATAACGATGCAGTATTTTCAGAGCGACAGTTTTTTTTCCTTAGAATGTTTGCTGCTAAGACTTTCAGACCTAAATGTAGGGAAGTTAATAGGTTTGTGCTGAACCTCAACCTGTTTTACTGTTGAGATCCTGTTTATTTTACTATAAGCAGGGACCGAACCTGTACTTGGAAACCCAGTTGAAGCACAAGTTCAACATCACAACTGCTTTTGTGGGCTCTACAGGTCCCATTTGAAGTGTGTTTCTTCCAGACTCATCTCAACCATTTGACATGCTCAGATTCAAGATTCAAAGCATTTGTTGTCATGTGCACAGTGAGGAAACAAGTTTCCCTCTACAATGAAATTCTTTCTTTGCTGTCCGTAGTGAATGCCAGACAAGTACAAAAAACTACGTACAAAAGTAAAATTAAAATAAATATCAAACGCACATAAATACAAACATAATTAAAAAATAAACTATGCAGCAGAATTAGATATAGACTATGTAAATATAGAAATATAGTCTGTTATCTGTATGTGCAAGTGTACAATATTTACTTATGTGCAAAACAGTATTACTGTAGTATGTGCAAAAAATTTAATACAACTGTGGATGGTAATAGAGGTAGCATTAACAATTTGCAGTGAGATGCAGCTACTTGATATAATAACAGCAGTAATGTTAACAAATGTGCAATATGAAGAGGAGCAATTTAGTTCAGCTGATCTATGAAATAGGTGAAACTAGTCTGTGTCCTCTGGCTGCCTATTCAAAAGTCTAATGGCTGAGGGAAAGGAGGAGTTCCTTAATCTGGAGGTCCTGCATCTCACACTCCTATACCTCCGTCCTGAGGGTAGGAGTGTGAATAGTCCATGTTGGGGATGGATGGGGTCCTTAAGGATGGAGGCAGCACACCTGTGGACTCTGCAGTGGTAAATGGTCTGTGGAGAGGGCAGTGGAGTCCTGATGATCTTCTCAGCAGTCTTCACCACTCTGAAAATGTTTGCAGTCCCTCATAGTAGTGCTGCCATACCACATGGTGATGCAGTTGGTCAAGACACTCTCAATAGCACAGCTGTAGAAGTTGTTGAGGATCTAAAGTAGCATGCCAAACTTCCTTAGCCTCCTCAGGAAGTACAGCTGCTGTTGTGCCTTATTAACCAGCTGGGTGGTGTTAATGTGAACCCTGCATTCTGCCAGTCAGGAAGTTCAGAAGCCACTTGCAGAGTGTGGGGTGTAGTCCTAGTGCGAACAGTTTGTGGGTGAGTTTATGGGGAATGACTGTGTTGAAGGTGGAACTGTAATCGATAAAGAGCTTCCTGATGTAGGTGTCCTTATCTTCCAGATGAGAAATATGGAGGGCAGCAGCAATGGCATCTGAGGTGGACCTGTTGGGCCGGTATGTGTATTGCAGGGAGTCTAATGTGTCCAGTATGCTGCTTTGAATGTGGGCCAGCACCACTCTCTCAAAACATTTCATGATGATTGGCGTGAGTGTTACTGGTCTGTAATCGTTCAGGCAGGTCGGGGGGCTCTTCTTGGGAAGCAGGGCGATGGTTGTGGTCTTGAAGCAGGTGGGTACGGTGCTCTGACTGAGGGAGAGGTTGACGATGGAGGTGAGTACATGAGCCAGCTCCGTAGCACAAGCTCTGAGGGCCCGCCCAGGGATGTTGTCTGGGCCCGCTGCCTTGTAGGGGTTGATCTTGCTCATTGCTCTGTGTACCACAGCTGATGATACAGTAGGAGGGGAGAAGGGGGGTTGGGTGGTCCCAGTGTGTGTGTGCCCCCACTCTGTGTTGTCGCTGGAGGTCTCAAAGCTGGCGTAGAAGGTGTTGAGCTCATCCGGCAGGCTGTCTGAGGAGCTGATAGTAGTGCTCGTGGTGGGCCTGTAGTCTGTGATGTGCTGCAGGCCGTGCCACATCTGCCCAGTATCAGCATTGGAGTAGAAACTATCTAGCTTCTCTCTATACTGTTTCTTGGCCACTGTAATGGCTTTTCTCAGTCCATACTTAGCAGCTTTATACTGTGTTTCAGTGCCAGAAGTAAATGCAAATGATTGAGCACGCAACATCTGGTACCTGACTCTTTATATGACTGTATATCAAATGAAATCTAGTGTGTTCTGTGATGGTGTTAAGCTAATGTATTGGCTAATATTTAAATAAGAAGAATTTTGGTCCTGAATATAGAGCAGTTCAGAGTTTTGTGCTGGTTTTATTGGTGTGAGCCACGTCTTAGAAATGGAAATGCACAGAATGGTTCTAGGCATCCCTCCAGGTGCTAATGCCATGGCAGCTATGAAAGAACTGCATGCAGCTATCGGCAAGCAACAGGTTGCACACCCCGGTGGATCATTTGTTGTTGCTGTGGACTTCAACCGCATCAACCTGAGATCTGTACTCCCCAAATTTCATCAGAATGTTTCCTGCTCTACCAGAGGGGACAACACACTGGACCATGTTTACACTAGCATTGCTGAGGCATACAGGGCCATTTCTCTCCCCCACTTGGGTCAGTCTGATCACCTCTTTTTATTCATGCTGCTCAAATACAAACCACTCATCAAACATGTGAAACCATCAGTGGAGACACTGAAAGTGTGGCCAGAGAGGGGCGTTTCCTCATTACTGAAACAGCTAAAAGACACTGACATATTTGTAATGTTTGGAAATAACGCTGCAGTATTTTCTCAGTCCTTTCTCAGTCTCTTTCCTTACAATGTCTGCTGCTAAGACTTTCAGGCCTAAATGTAGGGGAGTTCATGGGTTTGTGCTGGACCTTGTGTCGGACTGTTGAGATCCTGCTCTCTTCAGGAATAGATCAATGTTAAGATTGCTCCTTTCACTATGAGCAGGATTCAAACCTGTGCATGGAAACCCTGTGGCTCATCAAAACCTTAGCCACTCAACCATCACAGCCATCTTGGGAGGCTTTATGGGTTTCATTTGAAGTGTGTGTTTCCCCCTGCGTTAGTAGAACTCTAATCTCAGCCATTTGACACATGTGGTTCTTTACATATTCAGCAGAAACCTAGTGCGTCATGGCGCTGTGAAACTGGAATTGACGCTGTGTACCTGGAAATGCTCATTCGATTTTACTGCCAAGCTATTCAGATATGGAAATGATCAGAGCAGCTCTGGAGTAGAGCTGCTGGTGGAAATGGAGAACAAGTGTAGCTCTTGATGTTTATGAAACTATAACTGAGGATCTGTTTAATAGGTACAGCTTCTTACCTACAGAGCGTTAAAGTTGCTTCTCTCACTGTGAGGAGGGCTCAGATCTGTGCAGGAAAACTACATTGAATTTTGCATCTAACAACTTAACCACTCAGCCATGACAACTAGTTAATAGACTGAAACCATTTCAAGTGTGTGTTTGATCCATATACTGTACAGTGTATGCTGTAACCGAGAACTTTTTTAACTTTAGGGAGCATATTCTTGTCTAAAGACTGTTAACAGCTGTTCAAAGGTGTTTCATTGTTGTTGTTTTATTCAAATATGGTATAAATTAACCTTCACCTAATCTTTATTAATTCCTCTCTATGTTTTTAATGGTTATTGGGAAATAACGATGCATTATTTTCAGAGCGACTCAGTTTCTTTCCTTGGAATGTTTGTGGCTAAGACTTTCAGGCCTAAATGTAGGGAAGTTCATGGGTTTGTGCTGAACCTCAACCCGTTTTACTGTTGAGATCCTGCTCGTTTTACTATAAGCAGGGACCGAACCTGTAAACCCTGTTGAAGTGCAAGTTCAACATCACAGCTGTTTTTGTGGGCTCTACAGGTGCCATTTGAAGTGTCTGTTTCCTCCAGACTCCTCCATCTCAACCAGGTTTGACATGCTCAGATGAAATCTAGTGCGTTCTCCTATCTTGTTCAGTTAAATAACACCTCTTTTTGGTGCAACTGGCACTGTGAGCAGGGTTTGAACCTGTGTGGGGAATCCCCATTGGATTTCAAATCCAACACCTTAACCACTCAGCCATCACAGCTGTATGTGATGGTGTTAACGTTTCAGATGTGTGTTTGATCCAAACAATATCAAGCTAATGTATTGGCTAATTTTTAAATAAGAAGAATTTTGTTCCTGAATATAGAGCAGTTCAGAGTTTTGTGCTGGTTTCACTGGTGTGAGCCAACTCTTAGAAATGGAAATGCACAGAATGGTTCTAGACATCCTTCCTGATGCTAATGCCAAGGCAGCTATGGAAGAACTGCATGCAGCTATCAGCAAGCAACAGGCTGCACACCCCGGTGGATCATTTATTGTTGCTGTGGACTTCAACCGCATCAACCTAAGATCTGTACTCCCCAAATTTCATCAGAATGTTTCCTGCACTTTTTTTCACGCTAGTGGAGACACTGAAGGTATGGTGGAGAGGGGCATTTCCTCATTACTGCAACAGCTACAAGACTCTGACTGGAGCATGTTTGCCTCACAGGCCACCTGTCTAGCTCATTTTTGCTCTGAACTACTTCACCCAGGCTACTCCTCTATCCAAGGCAGTCACTCTCTGTAGGTACAGTGTAATTTTAGCCCTATATGTAGGGTATAATTCATCTCCATATTTGTAATGTTTAGAAATAATGCTTTAGTATTTTCTCAGTCCTTTCTCAGTCTCTTTCCTTACAATGTCTGCTGCTAAGGCTTTCAGGCCTAAATGCAACCGTTTTACGGTTGAGATCCTGCTGTCTTCAGGAATAGATCAATGGTAAAATTTCTCCTTTTACTATAAACAGTGATGAAAACTGTGCATGTAATTAACTTGACTTTATTCATCTAAATAATGTAAATTTAAAGCAGAGCGGATTTCTTCTGCCTTCTTTCCAACCATCACAGCCATGTTTTCAATCTCTTTGGGTTTCAGTTAAAGTGTATTTCCTCCAGAATCAGTAGAAATCCAAGTTCAACCAGTTGGGGAATGGAATCCCCAGTGGAGATAAAATCCAACGTCTTAATCACTTGGCCAACACAGCTACACCTTCTGTTAGTTCAGTAGTTCAGTTAGTAAATCAGAGTTTTTTGCTGACTTTACTGGTGAGATCCACCTCTAAGAAATAGAAATGCACAGAATGGTTCTAGAGCAGACCACTTGTTGGGGGTAAATGGGTGCCAAAACATCTCTTGCTATTTGCACTTGCATGAGGAAATTCCATGCAAGACCTGTTTACACATTTAATCACAGATGCTCATTTGATTTCACTGGCAAGCTTCAGTTTTTTAGACATCACAGTTGCTCAAAGGTATTTCAACTGTGTTGAGCCATTATTAATTCTTCTCTATAATTTTAATATTTGTTTGGAAATAATGCTGCAGTATTTTCTTAGTGCTGCACAGTCTCTTTCCTTATACCTTAATAGTAAAATTGGACCTCAAACACCCCTCCTTGAACCGCCACCTTATTGTGGTGGAGGGGTTTGAGTACCCGAATGAACCTAGGAGCCATGTTGTCAGGGGCCTAGTGCTCTTGGTAGGGTCCCCCAAAGCAAACGGGTTCTAGGTGACGGGTCAGACTAAGAGCGGTTCAAGACCTTTAAGGAAACAAAATCAAGGACCGTTATGTCACCTGGACTAGCGTCACCGGGGCCAGGCCTGGGTTTGGGGCACGCAGGCGAGCGCCTGGTGGCCGAGTCTTTGCCTGCGGGACTTGGCCGGGAACAGCCCGAAGAAAAGACGTAGGCCCACCTTCCTGTAGGCCCACCACTCGCAGGAAGTAGCATAAGGGTCCGGTGCAATGTGTTTTGGGTAGCAGTCATGGCCGGGGGCCCCGACGACCCAAACCCTGGACAAAGAATCTGGCTTTTAGGACATGGAATGTCACCTCACTGGGGGGAAGGAGCCTGAGCTGGTCAGGGAGGTTGAGCGGTACCAGCTAGAGATAGTCGGGCTTGCCTCCACTCCTTGAGAGAGGTTTGACCTTCTTCTTCTTTGGAGTGCCCCATGGTGAGAGGTGTCAGGCTGGGGTGGGCTTGCTTATAGCCCCCCAGCTCAGCCGCCATGTGCTGGAGTTTTCCCCGGTAAACGAGAGGGTTGTTTCCCTGCGCCTTCGGGCCGGGGATAGGTGTCTCACTGTTGTTTCGGCTTATGGGCCGAACGGCAGTGTGGAGTACCCAACCTTCTTGGAGACCCTGCGAGGGGTGCTGGAAGGTGCTCCGACTGGGGACTTCATAGTTTTGCTGGGGGACTTCAACGCCCATGTGGGCAATGACAGTGATACCTGGAGGGGCGTGATTGGGAGGAACGGCCCCCCCTGATCTGAACTCGAGTGGTGTCCTGTTGCTGGACTTCTGTGCTAGTCACAGCCTGTCCATAATGAACACCATGTTCAAGCATAAGGGTGTCCATCAGTACACGTGGTACCAGGACACCCTAGGCCGGAGATCAATGATCGACCTTGTGGTCATGTCATCTGACCTTCGGCCGCATGTCTTGGACACTCGGGTGAAGAGAGGGGCGGAGCTGTCAACCGATCACCACCTGGTGGTGAGTTGGATCCGCTTACGGAGGAGGATGCCAGACAGACTTGGCAGGCCCAAACGTATTGTGAGGGTCTGTTGGGAACGTCTTGCTGATCCCTCTATTTGGGGGGTCTTCAAATCCCACCTCTGGGAGAGTTTCAACCAGATCCTGAGGGAGGTTGGGGACATTGAGTCTGAGTGGACCATGTTCTCCTCCATTGTTGATGCAGCCATCCAGAGCTGTGGCCGTAAGGTCTCTGGTGCCGGTCGCGGCGGCAATCCCCAAACACAGTGGTGGACACTGGAAGTAAGGGATATCGTCAAGCTGAAGAAGGAGTCCTATCGAGCCTGGTTGGCTCGGGGGACTACGGAGGCAGCTGAGGCATACTGGCAAGCCAAGCGAACTACAGCCGTGGTGGTCTCGGAAGCAAAAACTCGGGTCTGGGAGGAGTTCGGTGAGGCCATGGAGAAGGACTATTGGACGGCCTCGGGGAAATTCTGGCAGACCGTTCGGCACCTCAGAAGGGGTAAGCAGCTCTCTGCCAACACTGTTTACAGTGGAGGTGAAGAGTTGCTGGCCTCGACTGGGGATATTGTCGGACGGTGGAAGGAATACTTCGAGGATCTCCTCAACCCCACTGACACGCCTTCCGTAGAGGAACCAGAGGCCGAGGACTCAGAGGTAGATTCATTCATCACCCAAGCTGAGGTCACTGAGGTAGTTCAGCAGCTCCTTGGTGGCAAGGCACCGGGGGTGGATGAGATTCGCCCTGAGTACCTTAAGTCTCTGGATGTTGTGGGGCTGTCTTGGCTGACACGTCTCTGCAACATAGTGTGGCGGTCAGGGACAGTGCCTCTGGACTGGGCGACCGGGGTGGTGATCACTCTTTTTAAGAAAGGGGACCGGAGGGTGTGTTCCAACTATAGGGGGATCACACTCCTCAGCCTCCCAGGGAAAGTCTATTCCAGCGTACTGGAGAGGAGAGTCCGACCGTTAGTCGAACCTCGGATACAGGAGAAGCAATGCGGTTTTCGACCTAGTCGTGGAACACTGGACCAGCTCTATACCCTCCACAGGGTGCTCAAGGGTTTGTGGGAGTTTGCCCAACCAGTCCACATGTGTTTTGTGGACTTGGAGAAGGCTTTCGACCGTGTCCCTCGTGGCATTCTGTGTGAGGTGCTCTGGGAGTACGGGGTCCGTGGCCCTCTGTTAAGGGCTGTTCGGTCTCTATATAACCAGAGCAGGAGCTTGGTTCGCATTGCCAGCTGTAAGTCAGATCTGTTCCAAGTGCATGTTGGACTCCGACAGGGCTGTCCTTTGTCACCGGTTCTGTTCATTGTTTTTATGGACAGAATTTCTAGGCGCAGCCAGGGGCTGGAGGGAGTCAGGTTTGGGGACCACAGGATTTCATTGCTGATTTTTGCAGATGATGTTGTCCTGTTGGCTCCTTCAAGCCTGGACTTACAGCATGCACTGGGGCGTTTTGCAGCTGAGTGTGAAGCGGCTGGGATGAGGGTCAGCACCTCCAAATCGGAGGGCATGGTTCTCGACCGGAAAAAGGTGGCTTGCACCCTCCAGGTTGGAGGGGAGGTCCTTCCTCAAGTGGAGGAGTTTAAGTATCTCAGGGTCTTGTACATGAGTGAGGGAAGGATGGATCGTGAGATTGACAGATGGATTGGTGCAGCAGCAGCAGTAATGCGGTCTATGTACCAGTCTGTTGTGGTGAAGAAGGAGCTGAGCCGGAAGGCGAAGCTCTCTATTTACCAGTCAATCTACATTCCTACTCTCACCTATGGTCATGAGCTCTGGGTCATGACCGAAAGGGTAAGATCCTGGATACAAGCGGCCAAAATGAGCTTCCTCTGTAGGCTGCCGGGGCGCTCCCTTAGAGATAGGGTAAGGAGCTCTGTCACCCGGGAGGAGCTCGGAGTAGAGAAATTCCATGCAAGACCTGTTTACACATTTAATCACAGATGCTCATTTGATTTCACTGGCAAGCTTCAGTTTTTTAGACATCACAGTTGCTCAAAGGTATTTTCAACTGTGTTGAGCCATTATTAATTCTTCTCTATAATATTAATATTTGTTTGGAAATAATGCTGCAGTATTTTCTTAGTGCTGCACAGTCTCTTTCCTTATACCTTAATAGTAAAATTGGACCTCAACCAGTTTTACTGTTGAGATCCTGCTCTCTTCCGGAATGGATCAATGTTAAAATTACTCATTCTGGTATAAGCAGGGATCAAACCTGTGCATGGAATTAAATTAACTTTACTCAATCTGAAATCTTATCTAAATAATGTACATTTAAAGCAGATCGGATTTCTTCTTTGTTTCCTTCCTTTTTCTCCACGCTTGTATTGTTCATTTAGAAACATAGCACCACGGTATGTTCCCAGCACAACAGTGTGTGGTATTCCCCAGCACCAGCACAGTATGTTCCCAGCACCACAGAATGTTTGTGCTGCAGCATTTGGTCTCTTTCCTTACAATTTCTGCTGCTAAAACTTTTGGGCCTAGATGTAAGGAAGTTCATGGGTTTATTCTCTTAAGGAATAGATCAGTGTTAAAACTGCTCCTTTTCACAGGGACCAAGCCTACGCATTGAAACCCTGTTGGATCACGGGTTCAACAGTCAGTCATCACAGCCACACTTGGGATCTCTATGGGTCTCATTTGAAGTGTGTGTTTCCTCCAGAACCAGTGGAAATTCAATTTCAACCATTTGACACATTCAGCAGAAATCTGGTGCGTTCTCCCATCTTGTCCAGTTAAAGGAACCGGCGCTGTGAGCAGGGCTCAAACCTGTGCGGGGAAACCCCATTGGATTTCAAGTCCAACGCCTTAACCACTCGGCCATCACAGCTGCGCATGCTGGCGATACAGTTAGTAGTTCAGAGTTGTGTGCTGGTCTTACTGGCGAGATCCACCTCTTAGAAATGGAAATGCACAGAATGGTTCTAGAGCGGACCACTTGTCGGGGGTAAATGGGTGCCAAAACATCTCTTGCTATTTGCAATTGCATGAGGAAATCACATTCAAGACCTGTTTACACATTTAATCACAGATGCTCATTTGATTTCACTGGCAAGCTTCAGTTTTTTAGACATCACAGTTGCTCAAAGGTATTTTCAACTGTGTTGAGCCATTATTAATTCTTCTCTATAATATTAATATTTGTTTGGAAATAATGCTGCAGTATTTTCTTAGTGCTGCACAGTCTCTTTCCTTATACCTTAATAGTAAAATTGGACCTCAACCAGTTTTACTGTTGAGATCCTGCTCTCTTCCGGAATGGATCAATGTTAAAATTACTCATTCTGGTATAAGCAGGGATCAAACCTGTGCATGGTAAATTCTTACTCAACTGTCTTATCTAAATAAGTACATTTAAAGCAGACGGATTTCTTTGTTTCTTCCTTTTTCTCACGCTTTTTGTATTGTTGCAAACTTTGGAGAACGATATAGCCACTATGTTCCTCAGCAAGTGTGTATTTCTCTAGCAACCAGAAAATGTTCAGGACCACTGGGTAATGGAATCTTTTTGCTCATGGTCATGCGTTTCCTTACAGATCCATGCTGGAATCTTTGACCTTCAAGATTTCAATGTTAGCAATTTCTTCTCTAATTTAATGTTGTACTGCATTTTAGGGCCAGCTCTATTTAAAGTTGGATCACAGTTGTAGTCGTCTCCCGAATGGATTAAATCCATTTGTGGGGTACCTCATGGAAAAATATTCAATCAACTATTAAATCAAACTCGTTCTCTGTTTCCCCTTTCCGCGTATGTTAGTAGCCAGTGTGTGGCTGGTCTTCTGGCAATCCCCTCTGAATGCAAACACAAATGGCATCAGCGCATTGGGGTGTCCATAGTCGTTAAGTGCATGCTGAGCACCTAAACCGTTAACCCATTGGATTTCAAGTCCAAGCTTAACCGCGGCTCAGTTTTGGATCAGTTAGTATTCAACTGTTTACTTTTCAATCCACTTTGAAATGAAATGCAAGAATGTTTGAGGACCACTTTCGGGGTATGGGTCCAACATCTTTATTTGCTCATAATATTAAGACCTGTTTACAATTAATCAAATTTTTATTTCACTGACTCTTACTTTAGAAATTCTCAAAGTATTTTCAATGTTAGATTTTTTCTATATAATTTAAATTTTTTGTATGCTGCGTATTTTCTTGTGCTGCATTTTCCTTTACCAATAGACTTGGACCTAACCAGTTTTACTTTAGACCGCTCTCTTTGAAGTCAATGTTAATTCTCATTTGGTTAACAGGACAACTGTCAGATAAATTAACTTACATTGAATTCTAAATAATGTATTTAAGCAACGGATTTCTTCTTTGTTTCTTCCTTTTCCCACGCTTGTATTGTTCATTTAAATGCACCACGAGTTCCACACAAAGTGTGGTATTCCCCAGACCAATATGTTCCCAGCACCCAGAATTTTGTGCGAGCATTTGGTCTCTTCCTTACAATTCTGCTAAACTTTTGGCCTAGATTAAGGAAGTTCATGGGTTTATTCTCTTAAGGAATATCAGTTAAAATGCTCCTTTTCACAGGGACCAAGCCTACGCTGAAACCCTTGGATCACGGTTAACAGTCGTCATCACAGCCTGGCTCATGGTCTCATTTAAGTTGTGTTCCCGAAATGGTTCATTTACTTTCAATCCAAATCTGGGGTTCCACTGCAGTTAAAGACCGGCCTGTGGGGGTAACTGGGGGAAACCCCTTGGATTTCAATCCAAGCTAACCATCGGCCTACACTCATCGGCTCATTGATTCAGGTGTTCGGTTTAGGGGATCACTTGAAAGGAAATCACGATGGTTTAACGCCATTTTAAATGGGTGCAAAAATTCTGCTATTTCAATTGCAAGATCCTTCAAACCTTTTAAATTTAACCAACCATTGTTTACTGGAACTGTTTTTTGAATCACATGTAAAGTATTTTCAACTGGTTAGCCATTATTAATCTCTCATAATTTAAATTTTTAATAATCTGATTTTTCTTATGCTACAGTCTTTCTTCTTTGTTTCCTCCCTTTTCTGTTGATTGTTCTTCGGAATGGACAATGTTAAAAACATTCTGGTATACAGGATCAAACTGTCAGGAATAAATTATTTCTCAATTGAATCTTTCTAAATTTCTTTAAAACGTTTTTGTCCTTCTTTTTTCAGGTTTTTCTTTAGAAAATAGCACCAGGTATGTTCCCACACACAGGGACCCAGCACCAGACAGTTGTTCCAGCACCACAGAGTTTCGCACATTTGGTCTCTTTCCTCATTTGAATTTTGGGCCTAGAAAGGAATTCATTTTATTCTCTAAATACAGTAAACTGTCTTTTCCAGGGCCAAGCTACATGAACCCGTTGTCACGGGTTCAACATCGCGAACCCCTTGGGATTCATCACCTTAAATCGGCATCACTCGACCGTGGAAATTCAATTTCAACCATTTGACACATTCAGCAGAAATCTGGTGCGTTCTCCCATCTTGTCCAGTTAAAGGAACCGGCGCTGTGAGCAGGGCTCGAACCTGCGCGGGGAAACCCCATTGGATTTCAAGTCCAACGCCTTAACCACTCGGCCATCACAGCTGCTCATGCTGGCGGTACAGTTAGTAGTTCAGAGTTGTGTGCTGGTCTTACTGGCGAGATCCACCTCTTAGAAACGGAATACAGAATGGTTCTAGAGCGGACCACTTGTCGGGGGTAAATGGGTGCCAAAACATCTCTTGCTATTTGCAATTGCATGAGGAAATCACATTCAAGACCTGTTTACACATTTAATCACAGATGCTCATTTGATTTCACTGGCAAGCTTCAGTTTTTTAGACATCACAGTTGCTCAAAGGTATTTTCAACTGTGTTGAGCCATTATTAATTCTTCTCTATAATATTAATATTTGTTTGGAAATAATGCTGCAGTATTTTCTTAGTGCTGCACAGTCTCTTTCCTTATACCTTAATAGTAAAATTGGACCTCAACCAGTTTTACTGTTGAGATCCTGCTCTCTTCCGGAATGGATCAATGTTAAAATTACTCATTCTGGTATAAGCAGGGATCAAACCTGTGCATGGAATTAAATTAACTTTACTCAATCTGAAATCTTATCTAAATAATGTACATTTAAAGCAATCGGATTTCTTCTTTGTTTCCTTCCTTTTTCTCCACGCTTGTATTGTTCATTTAGAAACATAGCACCACGGTATTTCCCAGCACAACAGTGTGTGGTATTCCCCAGCACCAGCACAGTATGTTCCCAGCACCACAGAATGTTTGTGCTGCAGCATTTGGTCTCTTTCCTTACAATTTCTGCTGCTAAAACTTTTGGGCCTAGATGTAAGGAAGTTCATGGGTTTATTCTCTTAAGGAATAGATCAGTGTTAAAACTGCTCCTTTTCACAGGGACCAAGCCTACGCATTGAAACCCTGTTGGATCACGGGTTCAACAGTCAGTCATCACAGCCACACTTGGGATCTCTATGGGTCTCATTTGAAGTGTGTGTTTCCTCCAGAACCAGTGGAAATTCAATTTCAACCATTTGACACATTCAGCAGAAATCTGGTGCGTTCTCCCATCTTGTCCAGTTAAAGGAACCGGCGCTGTGAGCAGGGCTCGAACCTGGCGGGGAAACCCCATTGGATTTCAAGTCCAACGCCTTAACCACTCGGCCATCACAGCTGCGCATGTGGCGATACAGTTAGTAGTTCAGAGTTGTGTGCTGGTCTTACTGGCGAGATCCACCTCTTAGAAACGGAAATGCACAGAATGGTTCTAGAGCGGACCACTTGTCGGGGGTAAATGGGTGCCAAAACATCTCTTGCTATTTGCAATTGCATGAGGAAATCACATTCAAGACCTGTTTACACATTTAATCACAGATGCTCATTTGATTTCACTGGCAAGCTTCAGTTTTTTAGACATCACAGTTGCTCAAAGGTATTTTCAACTGTGTTGAGCCATTATTAATTCTTCTCTATAATATTAATATTTGTTTGGAAATAATGCTGCAGTATTTTCTTAGTGCTGCACAGTCTCTTTCCTTATACCTTAATAGTAAAATTGGACCTCAACCAGTTTTACTGTTGAGATCCTGCTCTCTTCCGGAATGGATCAATGTTAAAATTACTCATTCTGGTATAAGCAGGGATCAAACCTGTGCATGGAATTAAATTAACTTTACTCAATCTGAAATCTTATCTAAATAATGTACATTTAAAGCAGATCGGATTTCTTCTTTGTTTCCTTCCTTTTTCTCCACGCTTGTATTGTTCATTTAGAAACATAGCACCACGGTATGTTCCCAGCACAACAGTGTGTGGTATTCCCCAGCACCAGCACAGTATGTTCCCAGCACCACAGAATGTTTGTGCTGCAGCATTTGGTCTCTTTCCTTACAATTTCTGCTGCTAAAACTTTTGGGCCTAGATGTAAGGAAGTTCATGGGTTTATTCTCTTAAGGAATAGATCAGTGTTAAAACTGCTCCTTTTCACAGGGACCAAGCCTACGCATTGAAACCCTGTTGGATCACGGGTTCAACAGTCAGTCATCACAGCCACACTTGGGATCTCTATGGGTCTCATTTGAAGTGTGTGTGTTTCCTCCAGAACCAGTGGAAATTCAATTTCAACCATTTGACACATTCAGCAGAAATCTGGTGCGTTCTCCCATCTTGTCCAGTTAAAGGAACCGGCGCTGTGAGCAGGGCTCGAACCTGCGCGGGGAAACCCCATTGGATTTCAAGTCCAACGCCTTAACCACTCGGCCATCACAGCTGCTCATGTTGGCGATACAGTTAGTAGTTCAGAGTTGTGTGCTGGTCTTACTGGCGAGATCCACCTCTTAGAAACGGAAATGCACAGAATGGTTCTAGAGCGGACCACTTGTCGGGGGTAAATGGGTGCCAAAACATCTCTTGCTATTTGCAATTGCATGAGGAAATCACATTCAAGACCTGTTTACACATTTAATCACAGATGCTCATTTGATTTCACTGGCAAGCTTCAGTTTTTTAGACATCACAGTTGCTCAAAGGTATTTTCAACTGTGTTGAGCCATTATTAATTCTTCTCTATAATATTAATATTTGTTTGGAAATAATGCTGCAGTATTTTCTTAGTGCTGCACAGTCTCTTTCCTTATACCTTAATAGTAAAATTGGACCTCAACCAGTTTTACTGTTGAGATCCTGCTCTCTTCCGGAATGGATCAATGTTAAAATTACTCATTCTGGTATAAGCAGGGATCAAACCTGTGCATGGAATTAAATTAACTTTACTCAATCTGAAATCTTATCTAAATAATGTACATTTAAAGCAGATCGGATTTCTTCTTTGTTTCCTTCCTTTTTCTCCACGCTTGTATTGTTCATTTAGAAACATAGCACCACGGTATGTTCCCAGCACAACAGTGTGTGGTATTCCCCAGCACCAGCACAGTATGTTCGCAGCAGCACAGAATGTTTGTGCTGCAGCATTTGGTCTCTTTCCTTACAATTTCTGCTGCTAAAACTTTTGGGCCTAGATGTAAGGAAGTTCATGGGTTTATTCTCTTAAGGAATAGATCAGTGTTAAAACTGCTCCTTTTCACAGGGACCAAGCCTACGCATTGAAACCCTGTTGGATCACGGGTTCAACAGTCAGTCATCACAGCCACACTTGGGATCTCTATGGGTCTCATTTGAAGTGTGTGTTTCCTCCAGAACCAGTGGAAATTCAATTTCAACCATTTGACACATTCAGCAGAAATCTGGTGCGTTCTCCCATCTTGTCCAGTTAAAGGAACCGGCGCTGTGAGCAGGGCTCGAACCTGCGCGGGGAAACCCCATTGGATTTCAAGTCCAACGCCTTAACCACTCGGCCATCACAGCTGCTCATGTTGGCGATACAGTTAGTAGTTCAGAGTTGTGTGCTGGTCTTACTGGCGAGATCCACCTCTTAGAAACGGAAATGCACAGAATGGTTCTAGAGCGGACCACTTGTCGGGGGTAAATGGGTGCCAAAACATCTCTTGCTATTTGCAATTGCATGAGGAAATCACATTCAAGACCTGTTTACACATTTAATCACAGATGCTCATTTGATTTCACTGGCAAGCTTCAGTTTTTTAGACATCACAGTTGCTCAAAGGTATTTTCAACTGTGTTGAGCCATTATTAATTCTTCTCTATAATATTAATATTTGTTTGGAAATAATGCTGCTAAAGATTTTCAGCAGAAATCTGGTGTGTTCTCCCGTCTTGTCCAGTTAAAGAAACCTGTGTGGGGAATCCCCATCGGATTTCAAACCCAACACCTTAATCACTCGGCCATCACAGCTGTATGTGGTGGTGTTACCGTTTCAGATGTGTGTTTGATCCAAACACTATCAAGATAATGTATTGGCTAATATTTAAATAAGAAGAATTTTGGTCCTGAATATAGAGCAGTTCAGAGTTTTGTGCTGGTTTCACTGGTGTGAGCCAGCTCTTAGAAATGGAAATGCACAGAATGGTTCTAGGCATCCCTCCAGGTGCTAATGCCAAGGCAGCTATGGAAGAACTGCATGCAGCTATCGGCAAGCAACAGGCTGCACACCCCGGTGGATCATTTATTGTTGCTGTGGACTTCAACTGCATCAGCCTAAGATCTGTAATCCCCGAATTTCATCAGAATGTTTCCTGCTCTACCAGAGGGGACAACACACTGGACCATGTTTACACTAGCATTGCTGAGGCATACAGGGCCATTTCTCTCCCCCACTTGGATCAGTCTGATCACCTCTTTTTGTTCATGCTACTCAAATGCACACCACTCATCAAAAGTGTGAAACCATCAGTGGAGACACTGAAAGTATGGCCAGAGAGGGGCATTTCCTCATTACTGCAACAGCTACAAGACACTGACTGGAGCATGTTTGCCTCACAGGCCACCTCAGGTCCGCAGACAAACATCAACACCTTTTCATCGTCTGTACTGGACCGTATCAGCACATGTACTGGCAACATCACTACTGTCAATAACGTGAAACACTTTCCTGATCAGAAGCCATGGATGAACTCTGAGGTCCGCCTCTTGCTGAAAGCAAGACATGCTGCTTTTAAATCCAGCGACGCAGAGAACTATGGCAGAGCCAAGGTCCACCTGAAAAGTGGCATTTGGAAAGCCCAGCATGCACATAAACTGTGCATCGAGGAGCACTTCCACGGCAACTCAGACACCAGACGCATATGGATAGGCATCCGGACTGTGACTGACCACAAACCTACAATACAGCCTCTGCCAACCAGCAATGCCTTCCTCCCAGATGAGCTGAACCTCTTCTTTGCCAAGTCTGAGGAAGATTTTCTACAATGTTTATAATTGTAGTTCTGTTGCGCTTACGGAACGTTTTTCCTCTGATTAGGTGACAATCGAGAAGGACCAACCTGTCCAGCTCATTTTTGCTCTGGACTACTTCATCCAGGCTACTCCTCTATTCACAAAAGTCACTCTATGACAGGTACAGTGTAATTTTAGTCCTAAATGTAGGGTATAATTCTTCTCCATATTTGTAATGTTTGGAAATAACGCTGCAGTATTTTCTCAGTCCTTTCCTTACAATGTCTGCTGCTAAGACTTTCAGGCCTAAATGTAGGGGAGTTCATGGGTTTGTGCTGGACCTTGTGTCGGACTGTTGAGATCCTGCTCTCTTCAGGAATAGATCGATGTTAAGATTGCTACTTTCACTATGAGCAGGATTCAAACCTGTGCATGGAAACCCTGTAGCTCTTCAAAACCTTAGCCATTCAACCATCACAGCCATCTTGGGAGGCTTTATGGGTTTCATTTGAAGTGTGTGTTTCCCCCAGCGTTAGTCGAACTCTAATCTCAGCTATTTGACACATGTGCTTCTTTACATATTCAGCAGGAACCTAGTGCGTCATCTAATCTTGTTCGATTAAACGACACCCCTTATTGGTGGAATTGGCGCTGTGAAACTGGAATTGGCGCTGTGTACCTGGCAATGCTCATTCGATTTTACTGGCAAGCTTCAGCTCTTCAGATATAGAAATGAGCAGAGCAGCTCTGGAGTAGAGCTGCTGGTGGAAATGGAGAACAAGTGTAACTCTTGATGTTTATGAGACTATAACTGAGGATCTGTTTAATGGGTACAGCTTCTTATCTACAGAGCGTTAAAGCTGCTTCTCTCACTGTGAGGAGGGCTCAGATCTGTGCAGGAAAACTGCACTGAATTTTGCATCTAACAACTTAACCACTCAGCCATGACAACTAGTTAATAGACTGAAACCATTGCAAGTGTCTGTTTGATCCATATACTGCACAGTGTATGCTGTAACCGAGAACTTTTTTAACTTTAGGGAGCATATTCTTGTCTACAGAGTGCTAAAAGCTCACTGTGAGCAGGGTTCAGTACTTTGATCACTAATAACTATAGAGTTAAAATCGCTCTTCTCACTTAGAGCTGGGTTTCAAATCATTGCTCTAAAGATCTCACTGGGTTTTAACTCATGACATGTGTGCTTCTTTCATTTTCATCAGAAATTCTGTGCAATCTCTAATCTGGTTCAATTAAAGGACACCTCATTTTGGTGGAACTGCTGCTGTGAGCAGGGCTCAAATCTGCATGGGGAATTCCCATTGGATTTCAAGTACAATGTCTTAACTACTCAGCCATTACAGCTGCACAACCCTGTTGTACCAGCACAGCCCCAGAGTGGATCCTTTATTTGTGACCTATAAGCAGTCACTGGGGTCAAAGCTGAGAACCTTTTAACTAAGGCTTCTAATTAATTTCGAAGGACTTCATTGAGAAGATTGTTTACATAGAAAATTGTCTGTAGAGTGTTAAAAATTAATATATCGCTGCAAGCAGGGTTCGAACCTGCGCGGGGAAACCCCATTGGATTTCGAGTCCAACGCCTTAACCACTCGGCCATCGCAGCTGGACGCAATAATATACCATGCAAGAACCATTAGTTATTCCTGAATTTGCTATTTCCTCCATTTAATTGTCAAAGGTGACCTGGAACAATATCCACAACCCTTGTTGCTTTCCTCATAGTTGCCTCCTGCTGCATTTCGGGCCTAAATATAGTGCAGCTCAGTGGTTTCACACGTCTCCTCTTACTGTTTCTGTGGCTTGGAAACACTAGACATGGGACAGCACGGTCCTGTTGAGAAGGTTATCGATCTGCCTGTCATTTAAAACTGATTGATGAGAAAGTGTTGCAGGAAAATGCTCCTGAAATGATAGCTAATGGCTGTCAGTGGTTACGGTTGGAGAGAAGACGATGAACGCTTTCTGTCAGGAGGCATAGAAAAATAGTTTCTGTAACATTTATTGTAGAATTAGGACTAATTTACAGGATGGCAGACACTCCACATACACTGTTCAGGCATAACATTATGACCACCTGCCTAATATTGGGTTGGTTCCCCTTTTGCTGCTGAAACAGCCCTGACCCTTCTAGCATTGGACTGTACTAGATACCTGAAGGTGTGCTGTGGTATCTGGCACCAAGATGTTAGCAGCAGATCCATTAAGTCCTGTGAGGCCCCACCTCTCAACTTATAGGACTTAAAGGATATTTTTGATAGATACTGATCACTGCTGACCGGGAACACCCCACCCCTTTTCAAACTCGCTCAAATCCTTACGCTTGCCCATTTTTCCTGCTTCTAACACATCAACGTTGAGGACAAAATGTTCACTTGCTGCCTAATATATCCCACCCACTAACAGGTGCCATGATGAGGAGATAATAAGTGTTATTAACCTCATCTGTCACTGCTCATAATGTTATGGCTGATCAGTGTAAATGTTAAGTAATTTCTATATAATTTATGGATGGAGTCTCCTGTGTCACCACCTTCTCACAGTCAACTGCAAGTGGCTGTAACTGGTAAAAATATAAAATGAAGGCATCTGTGACAAAATTTTGTTATTTCACAAAATTATGTAGTAAAATATATTAAATTCAGTGCCTCTTTACTCTACACTCACTCTCTCTCTCTCTCTCTCTCTCTCTCTCTCTCTCTCTCTCTCTCTCTCTCTCTCTCTCTCTCTCTCTCTCTCTCTCTCTCTCTCTCTCTCTCTCTCTCTCTCTCTCTCTCAGCTTTGTCACTTCCCAAATGCACAGAGCTAAAGGAAGGTAATGCGACAGCTGCTGAAGAGCTAAAATGGAGAAAAAGGAAGGACATGGGGAAAAAGGAAAGAAAGAAAAAAGAAATGTGAGTTTATAAAAAATATTTTCATAAACAGTACAATTTGCCATTTTAGCTTTGCCATTAAAAAACATGCCTTACATGTCATGGCATTAACAGATAAGAAAGCTTTATCGATTTTGATCAATATATTGAATACTGAATGTATTTGATGCTCTGATAAATTCTCAGTGTATTCATTTTAATAGAGCATGAATACAAATCTATTATGCATAATTATTGATATTTTCCTGTCTTTTTAGCTTGAACTTTCAGATGTTCAAATCCAAACTTTATGCAAAAGCGCAAATGTTTTGCATCACTGATAATGTAATGTATAACAGATGTGTAGTTTGTGATTGTTTAATGTATTGTGTGTTATGATTCATCCATAAAATATATTATTATTAGTAATACTTGGTGTATTGTATCTCGCTTGTATTATTTATTTATTCTGATATTAATACTGTTAATAACAACATTTTAAAACCGCATAGAGGACACAGACATATAGACAGTCCAAAATGCTAAAAACAACAACACCAACAATAACAGATGGAGATACACTGTGCATAGCAACAGATGGGCTCCAGTCGATAATTGTATATCTACACACAGTAACCTTGACAGCAAGTGGACCTGATTAATGTCTGCTTGGAGTATCTTAGGCTGATGATAAAATCACCTTGACTTCTCTGTCACTTTTTTTTTTAAAGATTTTTTTTTTCGGGAAAAGAGCCAGAGGGACAAACTCTAAGATGGGGATGAAGATAGAGAGATAGACCATGATATAAAGAGAGTAAAGAGTCAAGGGCACACAGTGCACACTTCCTCTGTTCTCTAAGCCGAACTTGTGTGAAAATGAGAACCTCTGTGTGTGTGTGTGTGTGTGTGTGTGTGTGTGTGTGTCTGTGTGTGTGTGTGTGTGTGTGTGTGTGTGTGTGTGTGTGTAACATTTTAAATAAGATAATCCCTATTTAGGCATAAAATTTTAAAATTATTTTTTCTTTCTTTCTTTCTTTTTTTCTTTCTTTCTTTTTTATGCTTGCTTTTTTAAATTATTATTTCTGGTTGTTCTCTCTCTATCTCTTTTGCCCCCGTTATATATTTTTTCTGAACTTTTCATATGCTGTTTGTGCCTCTGATTTTCATTTGTCTGTCTGTCTCTTTCTTTCTTTTTTTCATGTAGTTATATAGTAACATATAAACATGAACAGCTCACTTGATAATTCAAAAGCACACAAGCACACACACACACACACACACTCTTTTGTGGACCCACCAGTTTAGTCTTTTTCTTGTTATCTCTAATTCTCTGTCTCTGTTCATTAGTCTCACTCTTTGTCTCTCATGTTTCACCTCACTCGCTCCCTTGCTTGACTCTCCTCAATAGTCACTTTCCTCTTACATCTCTCTCTTTCTGTCGTTCTCTCTCTCTCCAGACTGAAGGTCTGAAGCAAGCAGTTTTGCTCTCTGATGCTGATGAGCCAGAGATAGAGGATGGAGTCAAGCTCACCGAACTCCGCCCATCGTGTCATTCCTTTATGAAGTGCTGTCTGGTAAAGTGGATCATCAAGAGTAGAGCAGCACAGATCACAGGTATCACACACACACACACACACACACACACACACACACACACATACACATACACATACACACACCGAATGCAATATAATCAGTTTGTTTTAATGGACTCTGACTTCAACAGCATTTTTACCATCACTAGCTGAAATTAATTCCTTTAGTTCGACAATTAAGTGAATTTCTTTATCAGGATAAAACATATGTAGATGGCGTGGAACAGCACACAAGGACATACTTTAGCTGCAAACATGAGATATGGGATAATTGAGCTTTGAGCCTTGATAATTGATTCCTGGGTGAGGAACTAATCCAGCTGCTGGAGGTTTCACAAGTCACTGCACATTCAGTGCCAATCCCAAACCTGGATAATAACGAGATCATTGCATCAGGAAGGTCACCTGGCATAAAACCTATGACATTTATGTGGATCAGGTGAATTGCTGTAGTGAACAACTTATTGGCACATTTTCTAATTGTCTTTACCTTATTTGTTTTAGTGTTATTTTTATTAAGTATCAGGTAGCCTTTGTACATATTGTAGTTTTTAGATTATTAATATTACTTGATCTAGCAGCTGTGTTACAGTAACTTGCTTTCATGGTGGAGTTGGTTCATGGGTTTGGAATGAAGGTTAGTTAGAGCTTAAGCAGTCCACTGTCCACTGAACCACCATCAGAACAAGGAAGTGTGTCTTCTTCTTCTTCTTCTTCTTCTTCTTCTTCTTCTTCTTCTTTCGGCTACCCCATTCAGGAGTCGCCACAGCGAATCATCTCTCTCCACCTATCCCTGCCTTCCGCATCCTCAACACTTGCACCCACTAGCTTCATATCCTCATTTATTCCATCCATATACCTCCTCTTTGGCCTTCCTCTTTACCTCCTGCCTGGCAGCTCCATGTCCAACATTCTCCTCCCAATATACTCACTCTCCCTCCTCTGAACATGTCCAAACCATCTTAATATGGCCTCCCTAACTTTGTCCCCCAAACGTCCAACATGAGCTGTCCCTCTGATGTACTCGTTCCTAATCCTGTCCAATCTTGTAACTCCCAAAGAGAACCTCAACATCTTCAGCTCTGCTACCTCTAGGTCTGCCTCCTGTCTCTTCCTCAGTAACACTTACTTCAGTTACTATGACTGACTTTCGTTCCTCTTCTCTCCAGCGCAAACCTCCACCTCTCCAGGTTTTCCTCCACCTGCTCCCTGCTCTCACTACAGATCACAATGTCATCTGCAAACATCCTTGTCCAAGGAGACTCCTGTCTGACCTCCTCTGACAACTGGTCCATCACCATAGCAAATAGGAAAGGGCTCAAAGTCGATCCCTGATGCAGTTCCACCTCCATTTTGCACTCCTGTCTGACCTACAGCACACCTCACCACTGTCCTGCTCCTCTCATATATGTCCTGCACCACTCTGACATACTTCTCTGCTACTCCTGACTTCCTCATACAGTACCACAGCTCTTCTCTTGGCACCCTGTCATACGCTTTCTCCAAGTCTACAAACACACAGTGCAACTCCCTCTGACCATCCCTATACTTCTCCATCAAAATTCTCAGAGCAAAAATTGCATCTGTGGTGCTCTTTCTGGGCATGAAGCCATACTGCTGCTCACAAATTTCCACTACCTTCCTAAACCTAGCTTCCACTACTCTTTCCCATAGCTTCATTGTATGGCTCATCAACTTTATCCCCCTATAGTTGCTGCAACTCTGCACGTCACCCTTATTCTTAAAGATCGGCACTAACACACTGCTTCTCCATTCCTCAGGCATCTTCTCACTCTCTAAAACCCTGTTAAAAAAACTAGTTAAAAATTCCACTGCTGCCTCTCCTAGACACTTCCAGACCTCCACCGGGATGTCATCAGGACCAACTGCCTTTCCACTTTTCATCCTCTTCAAAGCCTTCCTGACTTCATCCTTTCTAATCTTATCTACTTTCTGTTCCACAGAGTTCACCCCTTCTACTCTTTTTTCCCTCTCATTTTCCTCATTCATCAGCTCCTCCAAGTACTCCTTCCATCTCCTCTGTACACTCTCCTTACTTGTGAGCACCCTTCCATTTCTATCCTTAATAACTCTAACTTGCTGCACATCCTTCCCATCTCGATCCCTCTGCCTAGCTAACCTGTACAAGTCCTTCTGTCCTTCTCTAGTGTCTAACCTAGTGTACAACTTGTCATATGCCTTCTGCTTGGCCTTAGACACCTCCCTCTTCACTCTGCGCTGTGACTCCTTGTATTCCTGTCCATGTCTCACTTCTTCTTGGCTAACCCTCTTCCTCTGGATACTATCCTGAACTTCCTCATTCCACCACCAAGTCTTCTTATCTTCTTTCCTCCTTCCAGATGACACACCCAGCACCTTTCTTCTGGTCACCCTGATCACTTCTGCTGTAGTTTCCCAGTCATCTGGCAGCACTACCTGACCACCCAGAGCCTGCCTCAACTTCTGTCTAAATTTTAAAGGTTTTCACATATCCCAGCTTATTAGGAAGCCAGGGTCAGCCATGACGCAGGGAGGATTAAGGGCCTTGCTCAAGGACCCAAGAGCAGTAGCTTGGCAGTGCTGGAGCTCAAACCCCAACCTTCGATCAGTGACCCAGAGCCTTAACTGCTTGAGCCACCACTTCCCTGCTGTATGACTGGTCTGCAAGTCAGATGTTAAACTACATTCAGTTCATGACAAACACACCATCGACTAATACAAGCTAGTATCGAAGCTATTTCTAATACAAGCTAGCTGTTTCCTAAGTATTAAAATCTACACAACAAATGTAAAGAAGTTGAAGAAATCTTTGTCAAATCAGCTTGCTAATTAGTTACATAATAAACTAGCATACCTCTTAGCTAGCTAGGTAGATGACTAGCTATCTACAATGAAGTATAATAAGGAATAGATATACAAAAAGGAATACATTTTAATATTAAAAATAAATTTTTTCATAATGTAATCAGTGAAAATAAAGTAGTTAAAGCAATCTTGATAGTTAGCTGACTAAAAAACTTGAATGCCACCTCACAGCAAGCTAGTGAGGTAACTAGCTATATCTTCTATCTATCAAAATGTACCTGTAGCTCAGACAGATGGAGGGATTAGAGTAACAAAGATGGAGGATGGCTATGAATGGCTCATTTGTCTGACAGAAACAAGTGTTCAGTGTGGGGTGCTGTTTTGCTTGGTAAATTTATAAAATCATAGATAACGTGAACCACCTTCAGAAAAAGGAGGTTTGTCTAACTGTCGGTTGAATTATAAACTATTGTTCATTTGAGGGGTTAGACATTAGATATCAAGTTATAACAGAACGAATCTTAGTTAAAATAATCGACTACCTCTTTAAGTGAATTGTGCCATCTACTGGTCAGAAATATGTATTGCACCTTTTTCTATAATGACTTTTCAGTAAAGTGGATTATTGGAACACACTTCCAGATCTGTCTCTGTCTCCTTCTAGTCTCTGTAGTGTACAAATAGCAAAGTTGCTTGTAATGAAAGTGGTTCCTTGGGGGAAAAAATTCACATACTCCCACAGACCGGTCTCTCTCACAATCTCTTGACATAGTTGGCCAAGGTTCCCTCAGTCTCTCTGAAGGCAACATCAAGAGACTACAAATGATGTGAGCAGCTACAAGAACCCATTAGTGTGAAATGTAAAGGATGTTTAATGCATGTTGATGTTGACTGAAAACCAGACAAAATGTGTTTTGGATGATCTACCATTGTTTATCCACCTTAAAGTCCCAATTTAAAATTATTCACTTTATTGCTCCACGTAGTATTCATTCACTACTATCAGGTATTTAGTACTTACACTGAAACTAACTGTAAAAAGGTATGCACTTTTTAGAGTGATACAGCCCATCAATGAGGTCTGGGAGTCTAAGGGGTTAACAGGAGGGTGTGGACAGACCAGGCTAACAAAGATTGAAGAAGTCAAACCCAGGGATGATGAACAATGGTGTCTTTAGACCTAATGCTCAGCTGCATAAAAGCAGCCTGACTCCATCTCCTTAAGAGCTTCATTCTGCTGAGCTGTGCACTCATGATACACAAATGAAAACTAAATTATTAACTGCTTTTATCATTTAATGCTTCCTAATTGATAAAGTAGATTTTTATGTCACAGCTATATAATAAAATTAGCAAAACTCATCTTAGCCCACTCCCTGTCAGTCATCCAACACTGCTAGTTAAAATTATTAAACCCTCTCTGTCTCTCTCTCTCTCTCTCTCTCTCTCTCTCTCTCTCTCTCTCTCTCTCTCTCTCTCTCTCTCTGCTGAATCACAGAGACTGCGTCTTAATTTAAAGTGAATGATAGCAGCGATATAATGGTTCATCATTGATTTAGATTTATCATTAAGCTTGTTAGTTTTATTTAGCACATAACATCAACACTTTATAACCAGTGCGTGAAGTGTGTTGTAGTGAAGGATTCTGATGCAAAATTACAGTAAAAGGTGAAAGCTTGTACCTGATATCTGAGTCAGGATGATATAGTGCTTTAAAGCATCCTAATGTACTGCTGATCAGCGCAGCGAGTAAAATATACTCCTGAAATTAAAGGAAGATCCTTCCTCCATTAGCTGCCTTAATACACAGGATAAGAAGAGCTCAGATGGAGAGAGCGACCTCGATAAGTGCTGATTAGGGAGATAAAAGAACTCCTTAAGTGTATTAAAACTCAAACAGTGCCAGTGAATTCTCAGCACTGTATGTTTTTTTTTTTTTTTATGTGTAGCTTGTAATAAACCTCACATTATCCACATACTGTTTTTTTCAAATTCTAGACTTGAGGCACTTAAACTTGTTGGATGCTTCTTTATGTAAATTCCTTTTTTTCCCATTGTCTGTACCGCTTATCCGATCTATTCTCGGGTCACAGGGAGCCTGTGCTCAGGCATCAAGGCAGGATATACCCTGGACGTGCCAACCCATCACAGGGCACACACATACTCATACAATCACACATTACGGGCAATTTAGAGACTCCAATCAGCCTAGAAGCATGTCTTTGGAATGTGGGAGGAAACCGGAGCACCCGGAGGAAACCCCCCAAGCACGGGGAGAACATGCAAACTCCACACACAGTGAGCAGGAGCAAGACTTGAACCCAGGACGCTGGAGGTGTGAGGCCACTAAGCCACCGTGCTGAAATAAATTCCAATTTATTTGTCACAAACACAACCATACTGAGAAATGCTTGTATAATTGTCTGTATAAAAGGTTTTTGCATAACTCAGCTTATTAGGAAACTTGGGTCAGAGCGCAGGGTCAGCCATGATACAGCGCCCCTGGAGCAGGGAGGGTTAAGGGCCTTGCTCAAGGACCCAACAGCTGTAGCTTAGCTTGGTAGTATTGGGGCTTGAATCCCCAATCTTCTGAGTAGTGACTCAGAGCCTTAACTGCATGAGCCACCACTTCCCTGTTAAATGTTCTCAGATATTCAACCATATTCAGTTCATGACAAACAACTAATACAAGCTAGCTATTTCCTAAGTATTAAAATATAGTAAGCAAATGTAAAGAAGAGATCTTTATCTTTAATGTAAGAAGAAATCTTTGTCAAATCAGCTTGCTAATTAGTTACATAATAAACTAGCATACCTCTTAGCTAGCTAGGTAGATGACTAGCTATCTAGAATGAAGTATAATAAGGAATAGTTATACACAAAGGAATACATTTTAATACTAAAAATCAATATTTTCATAATATAATCAGAGAACATAATGTGCTTAAAGCAATCTTAATAATTAGCTGACTAAAAAACTAGCATACCACATAGCCAGCTAGTGAGGTGACTAGCTATATCTCCTATCTATCAAAATGTTCATGTTGTTCAGACAGATGGAGGGATTAGAGTAATAAAAACCCATTAAAAAGCAAGCATTAAGCAAGCAAATTAACTAGCCAGTTATTGTTTCCAGTTTTGTTTGCTTTTTATGCTGTTCTAAAATAGAAAAAGGAAAATGTTTTTTTGACTAAATTTTGCTCCTAAAGTCTGTCCTAATGTCCACTTGATTCATGTAGATTTTAAGAGCTCATTCAAGTGCTTGTTAAACCTTCAGTGCAAAGTTTATTCTCAATAGTAGTGTTAAAGTAGAAGCTGTTATAAGCTTTAATAACTTGTTGATGACATAAACCCTGAACAATAAAAACTCTCCTTGCTGATCAGTCTGTAGTGAGCGAGAGATTGTAGATATTTTATCTGAATGCAACTTTTTTCAGCTCCTAAGCTGTTTTTTAGTGTTTGTGTTCTCTACAGTGAGACAGTGTATTAGAGGTGATCAGTTATCAGTATAAATAGAAATAAATATTCTCACTGAAGTACATCTACAGTAATAACAGCATTATTAATGGCAGAATGGTTGCTGTGTTTGTCAGTGCACATTTAGTGCCTTGCTAAATTGACAATGATTTAAATTTATTTCCGAAAATACAATGCCATCTAATGCAGTGAGCCATTTGGGTGAGTCGACTCTTATTGGTGAGTTGAACCAAATGAATCGACTCACTGAAGAGAGCCACATTTTTATAATCAATAAACAGGATGTGAAGTGTTGTTTGAAGCAAACGATCATATTTTTATTATGATGGAGAACCACAAATACAAGAAATCACAAAGGGGATTTTTCCACATATAAATCAACCCACCAATCTGACCAAGAACCATTTGAGACCCACAGTTCAACAAGAACAGTTTTAGATATCAGATAATAACAGCAGTAATATTTGCCAGAAGACTCATATGTCTATGTCAGATTTCCTTAGAATATACTCTCAAAACCTTAAAGACAAAATGGAAGAGGGTGTGGAATTACAGATAGAGAGATAGTGTGTGTGTGTGTATATGAGAGAGAGAGGGAGAGAGAGAGAGCTTTTACTATTGCTTTACATAATTGTGGGTCAGGGAGTGTCAGCATAGAGGAAGACGGATCAAAGGACAAAATCTCCTACATGAAATGTTCACTATCTCACCCAGGAGTTCAGCAACGAGCTGCATGGACACTGATCTGATGCTGCCATTCAAATTTGGAAGGTTTTTCAAAGGCATCTTAAGGCATGTTGTTTTCAGGAGAGTTTAAGGTTTTGCTCAGGATTTTAATTTTAATATATTTGATATTGGGACACAGCCGGTCTGCATGAACCTGATGGGATTTCACAATCAGTTTTTTTTGGATATTTAGCCCCATTTCTGACCCAATCCTCAGCCTATTCCGCTCTTCCATCACCATTTGAGGACTGGAAATTCCTTCTTTAAGGATTGCTTTGAGAGTTTGTCAGCCTATATCAGAAACCTGACTCACTTTTGGCTCAGGATTTTACCTCCTATTTGAATTCATCACCATTTGCATACTGAGCCTGACGGTTTGTGGCTTTGGTTTTCTATTTTTTTTGTGTGTGTGTATTAGTTGATTTTCGATCTTTTATCACCGTTTAACAATTTGAGGTACCTTAATAACTTATACTGACCACTTGCTACATAAGACTCATGCTGAAGAAACTTTGAATGAAGTTTCAGATGTTGTGGTTCCTTTAAATATAAAATAATATCCGGAGTGCACCTGAGATTTTGAGGGTTTTTTTCTATTTCAACCTTTTCTTTACCACCATTTTGAAGCATATGACATTCATCATTTAAGAATTTAAAACAAGTATTAATTGTTGAATTATTCACTAGCTATAACTGTTATTTATTTATTTATTTATTTATTTATTTATTTATTTAATTAATTAATTTTTTACTAAAATAAAAATTGTGATTTTGGAAAAATGCAAAATACAAAAGTGAACAGTTTATACTCACTTTTATACTGACAATTTTGCAGTTTTTTCCCCACTCTTGTTTTTTAAAGCATTTTGGGTTTGAGAGTCTTTAATCCTATAGTGAACAGAAAACTGTAAGAGAATTTAGAGGAATTTTATTTTTTACCTCTAAATTTTTTACTGTTTGTCTTGACCATTTGAGGAACACAAGAACCTTCTACTTGACTATTGCAGCTTATTCCTACTCCAAAACATCTTATTAAGAAACTCAAACTGGTTCTGGACCACCATTTAATTGTATAAACCACTGGCGATACCTTCTTCACCTTCTTTATCTTCCCTCCAAAATGTCTGGGGACCAGTGAGATTCCAGATGACAATAAGACTTCAAGTATTATGAAAGACACTGCTTGGAAATCTGTTTGTTTTTTTGGCAGCTGTTAATTCATCGTTAGTAGTAGCGTACACACTACAGCCGCCACAATGGGCATGGAACTTTTTGCTGTAGCTGTGGTGGTGCTTCTCTTTTTCATGGTTTTAAAGCAGTTTAGCTTTTGGGATCCACTCTCGATGGAGGGTAAGCTCTCTACTGGCTTCTATTTTAATATAAGCCCAGTTTTCCACTACACGTGCAAATAATCACTTACATACAGTATAATACACTGTAATATTCCACAAGCATAATATTGTTATCTTTTAAACTTACTGTGAAGGATGGTCCTTCTTGGAGTTAAAGTCATAGTTCTGGATGTGAGGTCTGTGAAAATTGCAGTGGAAATGTTTTAACCATGATCACATGGCATCAGGAGCCATTTTAACACGCATGCTGAGAAAAACATTCAATGTGGATAAGAACGGTTTAAAAGATTCCTCACTATCCTCACACAGTAAATGTCAGGTGTTGATTAAGTTGATGGGTAGCTACCTGTTTCTAATCAGATACCAGCTGGTCCCTGATGCTCCTGCGCTCCAATTCTTGACATCTTCAAATGTGATTTAAAAAGAAGGAAAATATATAATATATTATAATTATTAGTAGTAGTATTTGTATACATTTTTGACAGAGACAATATGGTGTAACATTATTAACATATTTCTTTACTTTTTGCTTCCTTTATGTCTTCAAAAGACGGTGAGTGAACATCTACGTCTTATCAAAAATCCTCTCCTTACAGTTCTTGCTATAAAAGGCAGTTCAATATCTGTTTATTCTGTTATGCTATCCCTCGTCATCCTTTCGTTCAGCTTCTCCTCTTTGTCACTCTGTTTATTAGAGTATGTAGATGCTGAGTTGGAGCTGTCTATGGTGAGACACCAACCTGAAGGTCTGGAGAAACTTCAAGCTCAAACTAAATTCACCAGGAAGGAGCTTCAGTCGCTCTACAGAGGCTTCAAAAACGTGAGAATTAGGGATTTATTTTAAATCCCAAAGACGATATATTGAAAGAATTCTCATGGAAATGAAATAGAAATAAGATGAAAATAAATAAATTACATTGAAAATAAAATAGATTGAAACAGCATTAGCATACGATTCCTTTTACTGTAGGTTTAAAATAAACTAAACATTGTCTAATAGATTTGATATTAAATGGTTGTAATGTCTCTCTCTCTCTCTCTCTCTCTCTCTCTCTCTCTCTCTCTCTCTCTCTCTCTCTCTCTCTCTCTCTCTCTCTCTCTCTCTCTCTCTCTCTCTCTCTCTCTCTCTCTCTCTCTCTCTCTCTCTCGATAGGAGTGCCCCAGTGGATTAGTCGATGAGGAAACCTTTAAGGTTATTTATTCCCAATTCTTCCCTCAAGGAGGTATGCTGGGAATTAATTCAAGCTCACTTATTAATAATTTGTGCATTAATGGCATTTCACACTCTCTTTTGTTATGTGTGTTTGTATATAGAGAGTAGTTCAGTTTGGTTTTAACTTATGATCCCAGCTAAAAATAACTTTATCAGAAAATCTTACAGCATAAATATTTGTATGCTGTTGGAAGATTTATAAAAGTTATATCAACATTTTTAGGATAATCTCCAGCATTTCTTCACAGGTTGAAAAAATATTTTTAGGAAAAAAAAAAAAAAAAGCTAGAATTCTTAGCTTAGGATTGTAAACTGTCTTCATAATTTTCTTTGTATTTTATTTATTTTTATTTATTTTATTATTTTTTTTTAAAAAAAAGCTAGGATTCCTGGCATGGAATTGTAAACTGTCTTCATGTTTTTCTTTGTATTTTAATAATTTGTTTAGCAAAAAAAAGCTAGAATTCTTAGTGTAGGATTGTAAACTTGTAAACATTTTATGTTACAGCCTTATTCCAAAATGGATTAAATTCATTATTTTCCTCAAAATTCTACAAACAATAGCCCATACTGACAAAGTGAAAGATGTTTGTTTGAAATCTTTGCAAATTTATTAAAAATAAAAAATGAAAAAATCACGTATATAAGTACTCACAGCCTTTGCCATGACACTCAAAATTGAGCTCAGGTACATCCTGTTTCTACTGATCATCCTTCAGATGTTACTACACCTTGATTGGAGTCCACCTGTGGTCAATTCAGTTAATTGGACATGATTCAGAAACGCACACACGTGTCCATATAAGGTCCTACAGTTAACAGTGCATGTCAGAGCACAAAAGCAAGCCATGAAGTCCAAGGAATTGTCTGTAGACCTCCAAGACAGGATTGTATAGAGGCACAGATCTGGGGAAGGGTACAGAAAAATTTCTGCAAAATTGAAGGTCTAAATGAGCACAGTGACCTCCACTGTGGCCTCCTCATCCGTAAATGGAAGAAGTTTGGAACCACCAGGACTCTTCCTAGAGTGGGCCGCCCGGCCAAACTGAGCAATCGGGGGAGAAGGGCCTTAGTCAGGGAAGTGACAAATAACCCAATGGTCACTCTGAAAGAGCACCACTGTTTCTCTATGGAGAGAGGAGAACCTTCCAGAAGAGCAACCATCTCTGCAGCACTCCAATCGGGCCTGTATGGTAGAGTGGCCAGATGGAAGCTACTCCTCAATAAAAGGTACGACAGCCCGCCTGGAGTTTGCCAAAAGGCATCTGAAGGACTCTCAGACCATGAGAAACAAAATTCTCTGGTCTGATGCAACAAAGATTGAACTCTTTGGCCTGAATGGCAAGCATCATGTCTGTAGGAAACCAGGCACCGCTCATCACCTGGCCAATACCATCCCTACAGTGAAGCATGGTGGTGGCAGCATCATGCTGTGTGGATGTTTTTCAGCGGCAGAAACTGGGAGACTAGTCAAGATCGAGGGAAAGATGAATGTAGCAATGTACAGAAACATCCTTGATGTCAATCTGCTCCAGAGCGCTCTGGACTTCGGACTGGGGCGACGGTTCATCTTCCAACAGGACAACAACCCTAAGCACACAGCCAAGATAACAAAGTAGTGGCTACAGGACAACTCTGAGAATGTCCTTGAGTGGCCCAGCCAGAGCCCAGACTTGAACCCAATTGAACATCTCTGGAGAGATCTGAAAATGGCCATGCACCGACTGTCACACTTTATCAAGGAGGAAGACCGAGAGGAAGCAGGTAAGTGCAGAGTGGACTTTAATTATTAAACACACAGTGAAAATAATGTAACTGAAATGGCGCACAAATACAAGAAACTGAAAAAACAAGCTAAACTGAATAACTGCAGTAGAACTCTAACAAAGTCCCAAGGGGAAAAATCACGGCAGAAGCGCAGATGATAGATCCACAGAGCACCGTCAGGAAGAGAAGTCTCTGAGGAAGCAACCATAATACTAGCCAACAACTGAGTGGAGTGAGGAAGCTAAATAGTGCGCTGGTAATTGGGTGCAGGTGACAGTGCTAGAACTCCGGTGATTGGGGGCGTGGTTGAGTGGCTGTGGTCGGTGCATCTGTGACAGTACCCCCTCCCCCACAGGTGTCTCCAGACATTCGGGAACGGCGACAAGGATGACTGAGGCCCCTGGGAGCGGGACGGCCTGGGTGGCGCTGATAGAATTCCATGAGTAGCAAGGGGTCGAGGATGTCATTCTGATCCACCCAAGACCTCACTTCAGGACCATACCCCTCACAGTCAACCAGAGAGTTCACGACTTCCCGGACCTGGTAGATTGTGTCGTTGGTGTTGATCTTGGGTGGAAGAGGTACCTCAGGTTCTGTGGATGGAGGAAGAACAGAATCAATGAACGGTTTAAGTAAAGACACAATGAAAGGTTGGTGAAATGTGGTATTGAGGGGGAAGCTGAAGTTCATAGGTTTATCTGCCTCAGGATGGTGAAGGGACCTATGCAGCGAGGGCTCAGCTTCTTGCAGGGGAGCCACAGGCGGATGTCTCGAGTGGAGAGCCAGACCTTGTCACCTGAATGGTAGAGAGGTGCATCACGGCGGCGGACATCCACCTGAACCTTCTGATGTCGGACTGCCCACTGCAGATGGACGTGCGATGATTCCCATACCCTCTCACTCCCTCCAAACCAGTGGTCTACGGTGGGTACCTCGGATGGTTCTGCTGACCACGGAAAGAGAGATGACTGGTACCCGAGTATGCACTGAAAGGGTGTCAGTTTGGTTGATTCTTGGCTCAGAGAGTTCTGCGCATACTCGGCCCAGGGGAGGTATTGGCTCCTGTCGTGCTGATGATCATGGCAGTAGGCCCTGAGGTAGCGCCCGATCTCCTGGATCTTACGTTCAGTCTGGCCATTTGTCTGTATGTGATACCCAGAGGATAGACTCACCGACACCCCCAGCAGCTTGAAGAACCCTCGCCACACTCTGGAAATGAATTGAGGCCCTCTATCAGACACGATGTCCTCTGGAATGCCAAAATGTCTCAGGACGTTGCTGAAGAGGGCCTCCGCCATTTCCAGGACTGTAGGTAGGCCTTTGAGCGAGATGAGTTTACAGGCCTTGGAGAAACGATCTACGGTGACAAGGGTTGTGGTGAAACCATTAGAAACTGGTAAATCCATGGCAAAGTCAATACCCAGATGGGACCAGGGGCGGCGCGGAATAGGGAGCGGTACCAGTTTACCCTCTGGTAGGTGATGTGAGGTGGAGACCATGGCACAGACTGAGCATCCTCTTATGAAGCGGGCGACATCCTCGGCCATGTTGGGCCACCAATACCATTCCTTGAGGAGTAAGAGGGTTCGCTGCCTGCCTGTGTGGCCAGATCCCAGAGAAGCATGTACCGAGTCCAGAAGGGAAAGAGGTAGGGATGTTGGCACATATGCTATACCATCTGGACCTCCCGGGGGAACAGGTTCCTCTTTGGTGGCGGCACAAATATCATCGTCCAGTGACCAGGTGATGGGACACACAAACAGGTCTGGAGGGAGTAGGGGGCATTTGATCTGGGGAATGGATTCTAGAAAGAGTGTCGGCCTTGGTGTTTTTATTTCCAGGACGGTAGGTGACACAGAAGTTGAATCGGGTAAAAAACAGCGCCCACCGAGCTTGTCTTCAGGCATTTAGCTTCCCTGAGATACTGCAGGTTTCTATGATCTGTGATGACTTCAAATGGATGATTAGCTCCCTCCAGCCAGTGCCGCCACTCTTCTAGGGCCAATTTTATGGCTAACAGTTCACGGTTCCCGATATCATAGTTCTGCTCCGCCGGGGATAACTTCTTGGAGAAGTAGGCACATAGGTGGAGTACTGGGGTTTCACCTCTCCGTTGGGACAAGGCTGCTCCCATTCCTAATGCAGAAGCATCCACTTCTACAATGAAAGGCCGGGTTGGGTCAGCATGGACGAGAGTTGAGGCCATACAGAAGGCGGCTTTCAGCTTCCGGGAAGGCTTCGATTGCACCTGATGTCCAGCTGAGATTCTTGGGTTTCTTGCGCAGGAGGGAGGTGAGAGGAGCGGTGAGATCACTGTACCCTGAGATGAATAGACGGTAAAAGTTTGCAAACCCTAGAAAACGTTGCAGATCCTTCACGGTGCTGGGTTGTGGCCAGCTCCAAATGGCTTCCACTTTGGTGCAATCCATCTGAATCCCCTTAGGTGATAGGACATAGCCCAGGAACTGGGTAATGGATTGGTGGAACTCACATTTCTCAAGCTTGAGGTACAGGTGGTAATGGCAGAGTCGGTTGAGTACCTGTTTGACGTGAGAAAGATTGGGGGAGTAGATGAGAATATCATCAATGTAGACAACAACAAACCTGTGGAGAATGTCCCGGAAGATCTCATTGATAAAACTCTGAAAGCCTGAGGGGGCGTTAGAGAGCCCATACAGCATGACCAGGTACTCATAGTGTCCCGATGGAGTTATGAAGGCCGTTTTCCACTCGTCTCCCCGTCGGCTGCGGATGAGGTTGTATGCACTTCAAAGATCTAGCTTGGAGAAGATGTGAGCTCCGCGTAGTTCCTCAAGGGCCGCAGGTACTAGAGGTAGAGGGTAAGCAAATTTTACCGTCTGGGATTTGAGGACGCAGTAGTCAATACAGGGTCGAAGCCCTCCATCCTTCTTGGCCACAAAGAAGAAGCTGGAAGCCGCCGGAGAGGTGGATAGTCGAATGAACCCCTGTTGTAATGCCTCACTGATGTACTCCTCCATGGCCTTTTTCTTCAGGATCGAGAGTGGGTAGACTCTTCCTTTGGGGAGCTTGGCACCAGGCAGGAGGTCAATCGCACAGTCCCATGGTCGGTGTGGCGGCAGTTTCGTAGCGGCCATCTGGCTGGGAGGACGGGCTTGGGCAGTTTTGGGAGGATTTTTTCCCCAGGGAAAGGCATGCCCCTTGGGTAAACACGTGGCTTTTCAAATGGTGGTAGGTCCCTAAGGTTGGGCGGGATTTCGGGAAAAGGATGACGGGAAGGATCCCAGGAACCCAAAGGTGTTGTAGATAGTAGTCCTTAAACTGATCGATTCCATCCCGAAATTTTTCCATCTGCTGTGGGTTTTTGGGTTTAGCCAGCCAGGGGCGTCCCAGGACGACATCTACCGCTGACTCCTCCAGCACCAGCAGAGATAACGTCTCCTCGTGAAGACAGCCAATCCATAGTGTCAATTCAGGCATTTTCCACTGCACCAGCCCCTTTTTCCCTGAATAGTGGTGATCCGGTATCAAGTGGGGTTTCTTTGGCGTGGTACTTTGCAGGCGGACAGCAGATGTGAGGAGATGAAGTTCCCAGATGACCCAGAGTCAAAGAGGACTTTCACCAAGAAGGATCGAGAGGCATGGATTAACACGGCATCATGGTAACATAGAGTAGCTATGGTAGAGCTGACATGGATAGTACTCACCGTTGGGCCTGGAGGACGGGCTGGGCAGGTTTTGGAGGAGGTGGTCATTTTCTCCACAGTACAGGCATAACCCTTGGTGTAAACGACGTTGGCGTTCTTCAGCCAATAGGCGGTACTGGTCCGTCTGCATAGGTTCTGGTGCTGGGAAGCTGCAGAAGGATGAGGTGTCAGAAGGTATCCCTTCCTCGATGGAGACCGCAAAGAGATGTTGTGAGATATGCTGGGCCTTCAACATGAAGACTTCCAGTCCCATAGAGTCATCATATATCGGCATCTGCTGTCGGATTTTGGGATTTAGGCCGCGCCGGTAAGCCGATAGTAGCGCTACCTCGTTCCAGCCGCTCGAGGCCGCCAGCGTGTGGAAATGAAGGGTGTAGTCGTGAATGGCCCAATTGGCTTGCCGCAAACTGAACTCCGGTGATTGGGGGCGTGGTTGAGTGGCTGTGGTCGGTGCATCCGTGATACCGACGCTCCCCATCCCGTATTATTTGTAGAATTTTAAGGAAAATAATGAATTTAATCCATTTTGAAATAAGGCTGTAATATAAATAAATGTGGAAAAAGTGAAGTGCTGTGAATATTTTCCAGATGCACTGTATATTGACTAACTGTAGTACACAAACCTTTTCACAATTCCTTTCACATGGCCAATAAAATACTTCAGATGTCAATTTCTATGATCAGAATTCCTTATAGATGACATCTGATGTACAGAGAAGGCTCATGAACAAGCTAGGTAATTAGCACATGAGCATTAACTAGCCCACTAGCAAATTGACGAGTAAATTGCTTTTAATACAATCAAATTATTTGAATAAAAACAGCTAGTTAGTATGCTAGTTAAGCTAGTTCACTAGCTAGTAAGCATTGTTTAAAGGATATAAGCCAATTACTTTTATCTCACTTATTTATTTATTAATATATGACAGGCTGTATGATATGCCTTTTTATATTGTGACTGTAAATTGTGAATAATAATCATGATATAATAATTAGAATGATGTAAAATGTTGTCTTTATTACGCTGTGATGCTGCACTGGTGTTACATACATATTATTGCAAGCAAAGGTAGAATATAAATCATGATAAATACCTAAAGACTGAAACTGGCTGCTTTTTTTTTCAGATGCGACCACATACGCACATTTTCTGTTCAATGCCTTCGATATGGACAGAAATGGTTCTATACAGTTTGAGGTAAAAAAAAAAAAAACACACTCAGTCTGTCTTACTATACATATACATCTGTTCTCATTCTTTCTCACACCTGTCCATTCATATCTCCCTGTTTAGTTTTGATGTATTATTTTAGATGGTGTAGGCATGTCTTATAGAATTGTGTGTGTGTGTGTGTGTGTGTGTGTGTGTGTGTGTGTGTGTGTGTGTGTGTTTCCAGGACTTTGTAATTGGACTGTCCGTGTTGCTGCGAGGTTCAGTAACAGAGAAGCTTCACTGGGCGTTTAATCTGTACGATATCGATAAAGATGGACACATCACCAAACAGGTGCAGGACATTACCACCTGAATGTCCTGTCATATAACTGTTTCAGTATTAGCTGAATGACCAGAAGAATTACATTTACATCTTAGTTTATTATATAATATATAATAAACATAATATATTATATAATTTACATCATATTCAACACTTATTTTGACCCACAGGAAATGTTAGCCATCGTAAAGTCCATCTACGACATGATGGGTCGATACACATATCCCAGTGTGAAGGCAGATGCACCATTTGACCATGTGGAGAGATTTTTCCAGGTAACTTCCTTCCCTTTCCCTTTCCCTTTCCCTTTCCCTTTCCCTTTCCCCCATTTGATTGTCTGTTAGTTAATTAATTCATTCATTCATTCTTTCGTTCGTTTGTTTATTCTTTCATTCGTTCATTCATTCATTCATTTGTTTATTCATTCATTCATTCATTCATTCATTCATTTTCTTCATTCTTTTCCTTTTTTTTTGTTCGTTAATTTATTCATTTGTTCATTTGTTCATTCATTCATTTATTCATTTGTTCATTTATTCATTTGTTCATTCATTCATTCATTCATCCCATTCATTCATTTGTTTATCATTCATTTATTCGTGCATTCATTTGTTTATTCATTCATTCGTTCGTTTGTTGATCATTCATTCATTCGTTCATTCATTTGTTTATTTATTCATTCACTCATTCATTTGTTCATTCATTCATTCATTTGTTCGTTTGTTCATTTGTTCATTCATTAATTCATTTGTTCATTCATTTTTTCATTCTTTCATTCATTCATTCATTTGTTTATCATTCATTTGCTCATTTGTTTGTTCGTTCATTTGTTCATCCATTCATTCGTTTGTTTGATCATTTGTTCATTCATTCATTCATGTAATCATTCATTTATTCATTTGTTCGTTCGTTCGTTCATTCATTCATTTGTTTGTTCATTCATTCGTTCATTCATTTATTTGTTCATTCATTCATTTATTCACTCATTCATTCGTTCGTTCATTATTCATTCATTCATTTGTTCATTCATTTGTTCATTTATTCATTCATTCATTCATTCATGCATGCAACTTTTCCAGTCATCAAAAAATAAACATAATAGATTTTTTAAGGATTCTTTGATGTGGTAGCTGAAGTGGTTAAGGCTCTGGGTTGTTGATTGGAAGATCAGGGTTTAAGCCCCAGCACTGCCAATCTGCCACCGTTGGGCCCTTGAACAAGGCCCCCATAACCCCCCCTGCTGCTCGAGGGATACTGCATCATGGGTGACCCTGCACTCTGACCCCAACCCCCAAGGATGGGATATGTGAAGAAAGAATTTCACTGTGCAGTAATGTATATGTGACAAATAAAGACAACTTAACTTAATTTCTCTGAAGAGATGGAATGATGAGGATTTTTAAGATTTCACTTGGTTTGATCCTGAATATCCATTACTGTGTGTGTGTGTGTGTGTGTGTGTGTGTGTGTGTGTGTGTGGGGGGCAAATAAGATGCTCCTTCATAAATGGTTGCCATATCATGACATGGAAAATTGATAAGTGGTAATTCCCTTTCTTTTAATCAGATGAGTAAAAGATAACTAAACCCTAATAATCCCTAAAAATCTGTTTTCAGAAAATGGACAGGAACAGAGACGGAGTTGTGACCCTCGACGAGTTCATCGAGACATGTCAAAAGGTAAAAACTGAGCGTCGGTCTGCTTTAATTTGCTAATCACACATCATCATGTTATATTTATAGACTTTCATCTATATATTAGGTTCTGTCTCATTTTCATTGCTTCTGACCTTGTTTTCTTTTCTTTTTTTATCAGGACGAGAGCATTATGGCTTCCATGCAGCTGTTTGAGAACGTTATCTAAAGCAGTGAAGGGCTCAGCGTGAGAAATCAGTTGTCCATGAGGAGTGTGATGATATATCAGCGTAACAATTATTCCATACCAGTGTAGAAAATTAATCTGCAGCAAGATTCCTAATTGGTGTAAATGAGAGACAGTGATATTTTCACATTTCCACAATCAACGGGTTTCCTGCTTTAGTAAAATCAGTGACAAGCAACAATTATGAATTTCCTGCACATGTTCCTAACAATGAGATGTGATCTCAGTAGCTGCAAAAAGGAAAAAAGGAACATTTTAATTCATTCTTAACCGCTTCACCCCGGTCAGCGCCACAGAACCTAGGACCAACTAAGCTTATAAGAAAATATTGCTAGTGGGAACAAACACAAATAATATCTCTAAGCATGGTTTATCAGAATTCCTTCAGGATCTGGAAGGATTAGTCAGTATCCCTTCATGTGCAGGCACGGAAAAGGGCAGGATTAGTCAGAATTTCCACCAGAGCAGAGAAGTATAGTCTGAATTTTAACATAGTCTGAAGTGTGGATGGGATTAGTCAAAGTTCCTGACTAGTGAGATTTGTCAGAAATCCTTTAGGAGCAGGAAGGACTGGTCAGGAGCAGGTAGGATTGATCAGAATTCCTTTTAAGAGTGCATGGGATTGATCAGAATTCCTCTAGGAACATGCTGGACTGGTCAGGAGCAGGCAGGATTGATCAGGATTCCTTTTAAGATTGCATGGGATTGATCAGAATTCCTTTAAGAGCAGGCAGGATTGATCAGGATTCCTTTAGGAGCTGGCAGGATTGATCAGGATTCATTTACGAGCAGGCAGGATTGATCAGGATTCCTTTAGGAGCTGGATGGATTAGTCAGTATCCCTTCAGATGTAGACAAAGAAGTGGGTAGAATTAGTTAGAATTCCTTTAGGAATGAGCAAGATTGGTTACAATGTCCAGAAGTGCAGAGAGTCTGAATTTCTTCAGGTGTGGATGGGATTAGTCAGAATTCCTGACTAGTGGGATGGGTCAGAATTCTTTTGGTAAGGGGCAGGATTGCCTTCAGATGCAGGCAGGATTGGTATGAATTCCTTTAGGAGTGGGAGGGATTGATCAGAATTCCTTTTGAGACTGGAATGGATTGATCAGAATTTTGTTTGAGATGAGGTGGGATTGATCAGAATTCCTTCAGAATCAGCTAGGAATGGGTGATAAATAAAATATAAAGGTCCAGGGTAAAATTCTTATATAATCTGCTGAGTATAAATGAACAATAGAGTGAATGCAATTTAGGTGCAAGCATTTATGACGACTTTAGAGACTTTGTGGGAATGCAGTGTTACACACCATGTAAAGTTTTCCTTTTTGAGAATGGGAAGCTGTGAGGATGTAGCATGATGCACTGAAACCTGCAATCTCATTTGCTCATCATACTGTGAATTTATCCCAATGTTCCAGACCTGTTCTTAATATTTGCCTGATAATCAATTGAGTCTTCAGGGATGATTGTTTGTGAGATGTTTGTATATATTGTTAGGACTAAGTTGATCTGATTGTATGACACTGGACCAATAAAAAAGCATTTGCATGATTGACTCAAATGAGCTTGTGACTTTAAACACATGCATTTTGTGCTACAACTTTCTGTTACCATTTATAGGATGCCTAATTTTTTTTGAAACGAGGCTGTTTTGTTTGTCATAAATGTCAGACAGCAGCAAAAAAATTTATAAGTGCACAAATTTATGTTACCACAAGGTGGCTCTACACGCATTTCCCCTCCTTTCTAAACCACCAAACACAAGGGGGTCAAAAATGTCCATCAAGCATCTTACATTTCTATGTCTACTCCTAACAAAAGGTCAAAAGGTCATCAGGTTCAACATGAAGCAGTTGTTAAATGCCTGTAACATTTTGCATTTTTACATATGGAGGAGTGTTTCTTTCCTTCGAAGGTGTATCTGTCTGCTTGCATGTTTCAGAGAAGCAGCTATACACCAGTGTGGTGTGAACAGGAAGTACATACACAAGTACAAGTGCTCTCAACTTCCTGTGTGTGCTGCATTTAGGGAGGAGCTCGGGTTTCTTTAGTGTTTCACCATACACAACTTGCCTTCCTGATAAATTCAGACTTCAGAAGGGTCTGTGTTGTACCTGACACACACACACATACACACACACACACACACACACACACACACACACACACACACACACACACACATCTATTTCTCATCTTTCTTAAGGTGCTGGGCTTCCTACACAGTAAGTCACCTGCTTGTTAAGTTTTTTCATCTTCTGCTTTCCATCTGTCTTCACAATGCTGCATCACTCACCATTTTTTTTTAAACAAAATGTGTGTGTAGAAACGTTAAAAATATTTCTAAAAGCATTCCCCGGATTGTAAGGTATTATGCAGTGCTTTTCATATGTTTTAGATTTCTCAGAAGTACAGTTATAAATTCCTTCTTATGTTCAGGGTTCATCCCAATTAAAAGTGGGACTGAAAATTAGACCCAGTGGAGTAAAGACACCACGAACATCACTTTCCAGCTTCGCATTTACAAAATGGCTGTTTTTGATCAACATTTTCATTCCTCCTTCTACCTCTCAGTTCTTAGTGACCTGAACTTTAACTGACTCTGCATCTCTTTTTTTCATATAATCATGTTCCTCTTTTAACAAAAGTGTAAAATTGACCAACCCGAAAAGAAAAGAAAAGAGAGTGTGGTGGTAGTAAAGTAAAACACACTGTAGTGTCATGCTGTTACGACACACCAGCATCAGCAGAACGTGAGCTCAGAGAGTGTGTAGAGTGTGTTAGCGCTGGTGTCTTTTTTTGCCATGTTGGTTTTCTGCACCATTTACCAGGAAATAGAAACACACATCACTGTGCAACATACAGCAGGTGATGTTCTATACTGACTGACAAGAAAGTAAGTAGTTTTTTTTTTTTTTTAAATGTACAAAAAGTTAAAACACACACATTAGACCCTTGACAGATCCACGTGCAAAAATAAGGCCTTTCTGATCTAGATTTTCTTTCCTGCTTTTGTCCACTGCAGGTTTTATATTGGTCTCAGCTCTGATATTGCTGCTCTCCGTTTTTATCTCTGCTTTATTTAAATATCATTTTCTCCTCACTTTTCATTCTCCATTTATTCTCCTCTCCTCTCCTCTCCTCCCCCCCATCTCCTCATCTCATATCTCCTCTTTTCTCCCATTCTCTCCTCTCCTGTCTTTTCCTCTCCTCTCCTCTTTTTCTTTTTCTTCCTCTCCTTTCCTCTCCTCTGTTTCAGGTCCATCTGGTTTGTCCTTATGGCTCTTGTCAATTCCGTGCAGATTGGAGAAAACAAATTCATCAGCAAGTAAGTTTTATAATTGACACTCTAACTGTATTTTCCATCATACTCAAATTTCATTCCTTATATAACGATTATAAACTGTATTAGTGTTTAATAACTACCAAAAACACAATTCCAAATCTTGAGCTGTCTCTGTACCATCAATGAAATTTTCATTTCTTAGGACTGATTTACTGTCACATCTCAAAACCTACAACCTTTATTTTGAGGAACCCTCGCTCCACCTGCGGCACAGAGAGGCGAGTTCACACACACACACACACAGACACACACACACACAAACACACACACACACTTGTTAAACCAGACAAAGCCGCTTTGTTCTATTTCGTGTTTGTATATCTTGTATATTTTCTCAATTTTCTGTGATATTGTGCGACTAAAACAGGAGGAAGGAGAGCTGATCATCGAAGGTTTGCTTAACATCTTTTGGGGGCTGCGGCGACCAATCAGACTGCAGATGCAAGATGGAAAAGAGCCAATCGACTCTCCTCGTTTTCTTGCATCCTTGAGCCGCTCGAGAACTGGCGGCAACACAGCAGAGTCAAAGTATGCAGCAGTTATTTATTGTAATTCATTATTAACTTTGTTTTTGTTTTTTACATAATAAAGTAATACTTAAAAATAATATTTAATAAATAATAATGCACATCACGGGGGCATAGTGGCATAGTGGTTAGCACGTTTGCCTCACACCTCCAGGGTTGGGGGTTTGATTCCTGCCTCCGCCATGTGTGTGTGGAGTTTGCATGTTCTCCCTCTGCCTCCGGGTACTCCAGTTTCCTCCCCTGGTCCAAAGACATGCATTGTAGGTTGATTGGCATCTCTAAATTGTCTGTAGTGTGTGTGTGTGTGTGTGTGTGTGTGTGTGTGTGTGTGTGTGTGTGTGTGTGTGTGTGTCCCTGTGATGGGTTGGCACTCTGCCCAGGGTGTATCCTGCCTTGATGCCCAATGACGCCAGGCTCCCCGTGACCCGAGTATAGATCGGATAAGCGGTAGACAATGAATGAATGAATGAATGAATGAATGAATGAATGAATGAATGAATGCACATCACTATGAAAGAGTATACACCGATCAGGCATAACATTATGAGCAGTGACAGGTGAAGTGAATAACACTGATTATCTGCTCATCTTGGCACCTGTTAGTGGGTGGGATATATTAGGCAGCAAGTGAACATTTTGTCCTCAAAGTTGATGTGTTAGAAGCAGGAAAAATGGGCAAGCGTAAGGATTTGAGCGAGTTTGACGAAGGGCCAAATTGTGATGGCTAGACCACTGGATCAGAGCATCTCCAAAACTGCAGCTCTTGTGGGGTGTTCCTGGTCTGCAGTGGTCAGTATCTATCAAAATGTGGTCCGAGGAAGGAACAGTGGTGAACCGGTGACAGGGTCATGGACGGCCAAGGCTCACTGATGCAGGTGGGGAGCGAAGGCTGGCCCGTGTGATCCGATCCAACAGACGAGTTACTGTTGCTCAAATTGGTGAAGAAGTTAATGCTGGTTCTGATAGAAAGGTGTCAGAATACACAGTGTGTGAAGGGTCAGGGCTGTTTTTGGCAGCAAAAGGGGGACCAGCACTATATTAGGCAGGTGGTCATAACGTTATGTCTGGTCAGTGTAAATTAAACCGAGTCATATTAAACTATGAATCGCCTTTTCTTTAGAAAACAGCACAGCACACAGGCTCCGCCCACAATTAAGCTCACAGAGCCAGAAGATGAATCAAATGTAAATGAAGCTGCAGGAGAAAGAGGTGAGTCCAGATACATGATTAACTGAATCTGAAACCCTGCTAATGCACACGGTGCTAGCTTAGACTTAGAATTGAGTCCTAGAGTGCTAATTACAGTTACTGGGCTAATTTAACAAAAAATCTGTAGGAGTTGTAGTATGATAGTGTGCTAGTGTAGTTACACTTATAGCAAGGTATGTGTGGAATGATAGATTTAACTGTCTTTAGTTGTGTTACGTGTCATGGACAGGTGAAGGGGAGGACACAACCCTGCAGAGAACCAGGAGCTGTGTGAGTGGGCGGAGTCCGATTGTGCGGAGTCTCGGTGTGCGGGCAGATGTTAGCAACCAGCGGCGTATCAAAAGACACAGATGTTCCTTCAACGGTCATTTCTATAACCACACGGTATCATTTACCCCAGTCTTATTCTTTAACATTATATTTTTATTCATTTGATTTTTTTTTTCCCGTTAATTTTTTTAAATATTATTAATTATTAATTATATTAATATTATTTAATATTATTTTTATTTTAATAATTTTTTTAAAAAAAAATGTAAAATATATGTAACTTATAATTATAAGCTATAATCTATATAAACATACCACTGTCCAAATATCTATTTAACATTTTTTTTATTTTAAAATTTTTACATTTTTTAAAAAGCTACCATCATTTATATTTATACCCAAATATCTGCTTTCACCATTCAAATTTCTCTTCTAAAGTCCTTATTTTTAATTTACATTGCACAAACGTTTAATCATCCAAATTTCTATTATAGATTCTGACATTTCCAAAATGGCCATAATACAAATTCCTATTCAAAATAACATAACATTGTCTACATTTCTATTCAATTTTTCTATTTTTAGTTTTCCATGTGTGATTTTTTTCATACCATCTCCCAGATTTTTGGCATTTTTTAAACTTTAAAATTTCACCTTAAATGTCACAATTTTCTATTGTTAATTCCTACATTTGTATAGAAGCTAAAGTCCAAATTCCTGTTGTAAAATATCATAAAATATTATGATATTACTCCTATACTCCATTTTCTCTGCTGTGTTTCTTCTGTTTTTCTCGTGGTCCTCTCGCTTTGTCAGACTGCAGTTTTCACCCCAGCATTTGGTTCGGTCACTAACGTCCGCGTCAACAGCTCCATGACGACATCGCAGGTCCTCCGTGTGCTGCTCAACAAGTTCAAGATCGAGAACAGTCCTGATGAGTTCACCCTCTTCTTCTTACACACCAGCGGAGGTGAGACAATCCTGCACCCAAAATAAGAATTCGTTATTCAGCATTGCTCTTCAGGGTTGATCTCGGTGGCCCACCTCAGTCTATGCTGATCCCACATGCTTCTAAAAGTTTGCACTCTCACATGATTGCTGAACATTTTTATTGTTAAATCGAAATATAATGATATATTATTTGTTCTGTGTTTTGTCTCAGAGCGTGTGCAGCTGAAAAAGGATGATCATCCGCTGGCCATCCGTATCCTACGTGGCCCTTGTGAACAGATCAGTAAAGTCTTTCTCATGGAGCCGGACCAGGTGGAGGAGATCACCTATGATGTAAGATATTCAGATCTACTCGTACAAGCAGTGTAAAGTGTATCATGAATGCAGGTGTTATTACACATGTTCCTTCGAGCTATTTCAAAACATTGTTGTATAGGACTCAAGTGTGCTTGACATGATTATTAACCAAAGAGCAACAAATTAATACTTATCAGTGTTGCATGTTATGGATGTCTGAGCAGCAGCTGTTTTTTTGGGGTTTTTTTTAATGCAGTGGCTTCATTTGTTTTACAAGAATCATGCTATACATTACTGTCTCTGATTTGATAGCAGTCATGTGATTAGTTTTGCTCAGTTTTGAACATATGATGCTAGAAATTCTGGTCTGCTAAATTTACCACATGCACCACAACAGGATGTAGGATGTCTCATTTTGTGCTCTGTTGTGTGTTCAGGTAGCACAGTATATCAAACTGGAGATGCCTGTGCTACAGAGCTTCATTGTCAAACTGAAGGAGGAAGAGAACAGAGAGATGGAGAAGCTCAAGAAGAAGTAGGTTTAGTTTATTCCTGAATTTAATATTCAGACTTTCACACAAAAACACACACACTTGGATGAATGTTCTTTATACTGCTGAATTGTTGTGTTACTGGGTTGATTATTTATATCAGTTTTGTGTTGTTTTTGTCGCAGGTACTGTGAAATACGGCGTCTGATTCGCATGCACATGAAACGTTTGTCTGATAAAGCTGTTAGTTAGTAGATGTTTCATTCTCTCTCTCTCTCTCTCTCTCTCTCTCTCTCTCTCTCTCTCTCTCTCAGGGTTTTAATATTTTAATATTACTCCAAGAAATAAAATATTGCTCACCAAAACATTGTTCAAATAAAATCCTGCTCATGAACGCAGTGCAACAACCTAACATTAGTACGTCCTGATTTTTCCTGAAATACAGAAAAAGCCCAGCATTTACATTGAATCTGAAGATTTTATTTCTGAAGATTTTATTTCGTCAAATAATTCTAAGCATAGAATACTTGTGTACACCATTTATAGTTTAGGAACCTTTACCAAGGTAGCAAAGCAAGGTGTATTGTGATATGATCTGCTTTGTGATATGATTGGCTGATCAAATTTAATCAAAAATCCATCCTTATTGACACAGGGATGCCTGTCACTCAGAAACATCATACAGTGCTAATAGCTACATTATTAGATCCTACTAACTTCCCTACTGCTCGAATCAGATCACACCATACTGTACTGGGATTAGTGATTAATACATGTGATAGATAAATACAACTTTATTGTCATTGCAAAGTACAGGTACATAGCAACGAAATGCCGTTAAGCATCTACCATTAGTGCAAATAGTAGAAATTGTGCAAATGAACAAGTGCAGATAAATATGTACATCAATAAATAAGACTGTCAGTTAGTATGTGGATAGAAAAATATGTGCAAGATGCATTTACAGCACATAATGTGTAAAGAAAAATATAATTATATATTCGTACAATATGCGTGCATTATGTACATTGTATGTACAACAGTAACAGAGATGATATACAGTAACATTTATGTACATTTAGAATTATATGGAGAATATGTAGCAGAATGTACAGAGTGGAGCAGAACTGCAAGGGGGTGAAGCGTTATAGTGAGACATGTGTGTCCTAGCGGTGTAGTGTATAGTTCAGTAGATTTATGGTTGTGGGAAAAAAACTGGCCCTGCACCTGCTGGTTCTGGTGTGGATGGTCCTGTAGCTCTTCCTCGATGGAAGGAGGTTTGTGACTAGGGTGGGAGGAGTCCTTGTTGATTTTGTGTGCTCTGAGCAGACATCTAATATTGGCCAGGATCTTGAGGGATAGATGACGTCTCACTGGAGAAATCTATTCATTCATTGTCTACCACTTATCCGATCTACTCTCGGGTCACGGGGAGCCTGTGCCTATCTCAGGCTTTATTGGGCATCAAGGCAGGATACACCCTGGACGGAGTGCCAACCCATCACAGGGTACACACACACACACTCTCATTCACTCACGCAATCACACACTACGGACAATTTAGAGATGCCAATCAACCTACAATGCATGTCTTTGGACCGGGGGAGGAAACCGGCGTACCCGGAGGAAACCCCCGAAGCACGGGGAGAACATGCAAACCCCACACACATGATAGAGGCGAGTATCAAACCCCCAACCCTGGAGGTGTGAGGCAATCGTGCTAACCACCAGGCCACCGTGCCCCCCCATGGAGAAATCTAATTAGATTATATTTTGCATAATATTTAATATCTGATTAAATAAAAGCAGTTTTTGGTGGAATAGTAATGGTGCGTCTCAGTCAGCTCTCTAGCCCCCTAGACTGTGTACATGAGTCCAGTCTCTGGTCAGGACCCTGGCTGACTATACATTGAGACACTGATGACTCGATTTCCGTTTACTATGAAATCACATTGTGTGTGTGTGTGTGTGTGTGTGTGTGTGTGTGTGTGTGTGTGTTTGTGTTTATTTTTTTGTGTTTATTTTATTCAATATGAAGAAAATAATAAAACAGGAACATCTCACAACAGTGCAAAAAAAAAAAAAAAGATCTAATGATCAGATATCATGTCTTCCTGTTTCAGCAGGTTAGAGTCAGTGAGCTTTTTAATGAATGTGCCACCGAATTTTCTCCTAATTCCATAACAACCTGGGCCGTGCCTTCAAATATAAGACAAAAAAAAGAGGAAACAACAAAACAAATAGTTCCATGATTTAGAACAAAAGTGTGGCTTCCTCTGGAGAATATTTCAGAGGGATAAATACAAAGAGTTTGCATTGTACCATCATTGTAACATCCGGAACACAGTGACTATTTATATTATATAACTCTAGCTGTATTCTTCCTCGTCATTTCTGCGAGAAAGGAAACCCCACCCCCAAATAAAGGCTGAATCCCAATCCCTTCCTCTGGAGCACTGTATCCAATCCATTAGCTTATACCCTATCAAGTGCACCTACATAGGGAATATAGATCTAATTGAGATTCAGCCGGAGAGCAAAACAGCGATTTTCGGTAACTGGAAGAAGACCGAGCTACAACGAGCATCTTTAAGGTAAGAAAGCAGAGATGTACAGCTATTTTCTTTTTAATTAGAGTGCGACATAATAAATAAACATGTTGATTCCCGGCCTTGAGGACGACAGATGATTTTATTAAACGATTAATTAATCCATCGTGTCTGACACTCTCTGTTGTATAACATCAGTAGATGAGGATGCGCAGGGCATGGAGAAAGACCTTGTTTGTTTGTTTGTTTGTTTACTGCACTGTTTTGCTGAATGGAATATTGTAGCAAGGAGTGTACACACGCTGATGCTGTGATACTGCATAGAGTATATATACGCCTAGAGAAACATTGACACTGTGGCACAGTATGGATGAAAAGGATGTAAAAAAAGAACGAAAAATAACCTAGCTATGGCTCCAGGACAGATATTAAGGACAGACTGAGCCTCCATTATATAAATAAAAGCTATACATTTCTGTGTAGACGTGTTTCAGTTGCTGAGCTGAAGAGCTATGTTTTGGTATATATACCATCTGTCATTAACAGAATTAGACAAAATAGTTTGTAATTGAAATATTTCTGTGGATTTTAAAGACCTGGGCTGATATTTATTAACGTTTTGTGTCAGTACAAACCCTCTTTTGCCATTAAAGTACCCCTGAAATCAAAATGGGTATTTCCCTGTGTGTCCATCTATAAACACAATGCAAAAAATAATCTTGGACACATTCGCATCACCTACACCCTGTGAAGGTGTGCTTCCTAAGTACAGAGATTTACATATCAAAATAATCTGTACAGGTGTTTGCAATTGTGCCGTGCAATGGGTTTGAACCCCACCCAGGGTGTGCCCTTGCCTCGTGTCCCGAGTCTCTGAAGTACTTCCCGGTTCCCTGCGACCCTGTGTAGGATAAGTGGTATAGAAAATGGATGGATAGTTTATCATAGCCAGGAAAAATTGTTAACATTTTCAATGGGTCCCTTATACTAGTTTTCTATTTGACCAATTAAATGCTTTCTGGAACGTATATGTCCGTCCCCTGTGGCTGTGTCTTGCTCTACAGTAGCAGCTCATTAGTAGGACAAGTTGCCAGTTATGTGACTGGCACCTTTCACATTTTACCAAGTAAAAAGGGCTTGGATTGGTTGAGAACATGATTCCTTCTATAATCGTTATACATGTTGGGGCTTCTTCATCAGTAATATAATTTTATCAGTTTCCTGGTAGTGACCCTGTGGCTGCATCTTATTATATCATCCTTGTTAAAGTTTGGTCTGAATGAAGGTGCTGATGAGAAAAAAAGGCTCTCATTAAGTCTTTGTTGTTCTCCCTAATGAGCTAATTCTCTAAGTTACTGTCAATTTTGTTTAGGTGCAATAGGGGTGTGGTGTATATTGAAAACTCTTTGCTATTGTGATAAGCACTTCAACACATCATTCGGACTTTCGAAAAGAAAAACAGGATACAGAATAAAATTCCACTGCATCAATGAGGCTTTTAGTGCCTTTAATAAGATCAATTGAGCATCACTTCAGTGGTACTCACCGCCTATCCATTTAGGGTTCTCTCTAAGTGCTGAATACTAGACAGGGTTTATTGTACTGACTCACTTATTTTGATTGATCGCATATACATGTATGCACAGAACAAAAGTCTTAGGCACCCTATTTTTTAGTGTAAATTTTAATACATGTTTATATTATGACTTCTGCATTACTGAGTTGGTACAAAACCATTTTATATTTCCAAATATATAAAAATATATATAAAAATGTTTGTATGTCATTTAAGAAAGCAACATACAGTATTATGTATCATGTGCAGAAACTGCACAAATTGCAGACTGCTGAGATTTCATGACAGCAAATATTGATGTTAATTTAATTTAACTATTTTTGACAGCATATTTGCTTTAGAGTGTTTATTTGCATGTGCATGGTGTAGGTGGTAAAGAATAATTACATTAAATAAAAAAATATATTTTTTTAAATCTTATCAAATTGCATCAACCCAAATTTATTGTAAGGGGAAAAAATCATAGCCCCAAGCCAAAAAGAGATGTGAATATCCAGCATATCCATCTTTCTGTTAAACAGGTTTTTCTTGAAAGGGTTAGCCAAAAACAAAAACAACAGAAAGACTTTAATACAACTAAATTCCCTAATTCAGTGTCCTCCCCTTCATTACAGGATGGGGAAGCTTGGCATCTTCACAATTCTGTGTTTAGCTTTAATGCTATTGCTACATGACACATCAGCAAACAAGAAAGGTTCAAGCAGCAAGAAGCCTCCCACTAAAACTTCATCATCATCCGGATCTTCTAACAAGCCACGGCAGGGGAGCAGCACTCAGGCCAACTATCCCAGGCAGCCCAAACCAAATCCTGCAGGTGGGAGTTATCCTGCAGGCGGGAGCTATCCTGCAGGCGGGAGTTATCCAGCAGGCGGGAGTTATCCAGCAGGTGGGAGTTATCCTGCAGGCGGGAAATATCCGGCAGGTGGGAGTTATCCGGCAGGTGGGAGTCACCCTGCTGGCGGGAGTTACCCTGCAGGCGGGAGTTACCCTGCAGGCGGGAGTTACCCTGCAGGCGGGAGTTATCCGGCAGGCGGGAGTTACCCGGCAGGCGGGAGTTACCCTGCAGGCGGGAGTTACCCTGCAGGCGGGAGTTATCCAGCAGGCGGGAGTTATCCTGCAGGCGGGAGTTATCCGGCAGGCGGGAGTTATCCTGCAGGCGGGAAATATCCGGCAGGTGGGAGTTATCCGGCAGGTGGGAGTTATCCTGCTGGTGGGAGTCACCCTGCTGGCGGGAGTTACCCTGCTGGTGGGAGTTACCCTGCGGGCGGGAGTTATCCTGCAGGTGGCAGTTATCCATCAGGAGGGCAATATCCAGGACAAGGGGGTTCCAGTCATGGAGTGTATCCCAACAAGTACCCTGGAGGTGGGAATTACCCAGCTGGTGGACAGTATCCAGGACATGGGGGGAGCAGTCCTGGAGGGTATCCTAACCAGAATCCAGCAAGAGGGGGTGTAAATCCAGGTGGGTATCCCAATCACTACCCTTCAGGTGGTAGTTACCCATCTGGTGGCCAGTACCCTGGAGGAGGGGGTGTAAATCCTAACCAGTATCCTGCAGGGAGAGGATACCCTGCAGCTGGTGGCTACCCAGTGAGAGCAGGAGGACAGCCAGGAGGTTACCCAGGGGGATATCCATCCATGGGAGGATCATATCCTAACTGGAATCCTAACAACAAAATCCTTAGTCCCCGCTATGGAGGTGGAATTGGGAATCCAGGGTATGGAATGGGTGGCTCCCCATTCTCAAAAACGGTTCAAAACATGGGCTATAAACCATCTACGAATTCCAAAGGCTTTGCCAAAAAGGCAATTTTGGCAGCTGGAGTTGGGGCTATGGCAGGAATGGCAATAGGGTATGGCCTGGGTCGTTTTCCACGGCCACACTTTCAGTTCAGCAACCGCCAAGAGGAGCAGTACTACAACCATTACATGCAACAACGCTATGGCATGAAATCTGCTGACACAAATGACTCTGGACATGACTATATATTCAAACCACCGCCTACGGCCCAGACTTATGAAAAATACATGGACAACTGTATGAACAGATCTGACCTCTTGCAAAATCATGATGCAAAGATTAGTGTTGTCAATGGCATGAATGAATCACTTGCAGTTTCCAGTGGCATTTCTGAGAATGGTACAACTAAGCCTGTTGAGTCTCAAGAGAATGATGATACAGTGAGCATCACAGAGATTGGTTACCCTGCACTCATCCAGCAAATGAAGGCTCGTAAATGTGTACAGCTATACATGGCATACTCTGAGAGATTTCTGCAGAAGCAGACACAACAGAAACTCAGCAACCATAGTAACCCACCTGGACATCCTGGACTCCTTGTACTGCTCATAACTGCCATCATGTCTCTTGGCAGCACCTTCTTGCTGCAGTGACAGCAAGGACATTGCCCTAGGGTGTGTTAAACTGGGTGTCAGACTAGGAAACTTTCTGGGCTCATCAGAAATTCACCAGTATTCAGTATTCATGTCACAATCATTGCCTGACATATCATAATATTATCATTTTATTATATTAACAATATAGCATGTTTTGCAATACTTGTTATTTATATCAAGCAAACATAGACAGCATTAGGACTTAGTCTTAATATTTTATCCTCACTCCCATGCAAGCTTCTCAGAAACTAAACTGCTAGCAAAGGACAAGTTTACTAATATGGCTAGTTACCTGGCTTGTGCAATGCTTAAGATAATCAAAAGTTAATTTAAAACATTACCATATGTATCTTTGGTAATGGAAAATTATTTTATTAAGAAACAGTCAGGTATTGTGGCTTTGCACTGAGAATAATCTGTACATTCTGTATTATTATGTTTCATTTGAAAGTATGTGACTTCTTGGTGGCTTTTTATTATTTCTAAATAAACCTCAACATTTATAACACATTTTTTTGCTGTTTCTCAGACTGACTGCATTTGTCATTTAATAATTTATCAGACAGTAAGTTTTCTTTTTTTTTTTCAAAATCTATTTTTCTAGAAATACGACATCACTGTCAAAAATATCAAAACTATCCAGTAAGCCACATTTCAAACTTTCAAAACATTTTATTGATAGACCCCATTATAAACACAGTGAGTAAGGGACATATGTGATATTCAAACAGATATTCGAAAACCTGATGCAGAAACCTCAGGCTGTTAATGATCTAATACAAATCCAAATATCTATAATACACAAGTTTTTTTTTTTTAAACTTATATACGTTGTAAGAAGGACGAACAGGAACAGGCACTCCTACGTCTCGCACTCACATACTGGCAGCATGAGCTTAAGGGCTGTGAATGAAGACAAGTCCAGCACACAGTTCAAGATTAGTGCTACTGGCATCCCTACAGAGGCAACAGGAATCCTGTAGTGGCTTGTTTGCGTTCCTGTGCTAAGGGTATTGTGTCTCTGAACCTCAGGGGTTTATGGGAATCAGATTCGGTGAGTGATGGGTAATGTTGTCGGTAACACAGGTACGAGAAGATCAAACCTAGCAGTGATCCCACTAACACATCTGGAAGAACAAGCAACAGTGAGAAAGGAGATAAACATATGGTCAAAATGTAAACAAATAATATTCATATTATCCAGAAATAATAAAAGAGATATTCACAATTTACTTATCTATTATTATCTATTTAAATATTGTGTACGCAGGTCACTTAATGCTTTTCCACTAACTGCATTGAAAACAAATGTCAATGTATTTTATTTACTTTTATATAACATTTTCCTTTAAACTAGTCATTACTTTGTCCAAATTTTTGTACACCAATCAGGCATAACATTCTGACCACTGCCAGATGAAGTGAATAAGACTGATAATCTCCTCATCATGGCACCTGTTAGTGGGCGGGATATATTGGGCAGCAAGTGAACATTTTGTCCTCAAAGTTGATGCGTTAGAAGCAGGAAAATAGGGCCAAATTATGATGGCTAGAGCACTGGATCAGAAAAAGTAAAGTAAAGTATCCTTTAAGTTGCGAGGTGGGGCCTCACAGGACTTAAAGGATCTGCTGCTAACATCTTGGCGCCAGATACCACAGCACATCTTCAGGGATCTAGTGGAGCCCATGCCTCATCGGGTCAGGGCTGTTTTGGCGGCAAATGGGGGACCGACACAACATTAGGCAGGTGGTCATACTGTTATGCCAGATCAGTGTATATTTCTGTTCATTTATTCCTTTATATATGCTCCTTTTTTGTATTAGCTTCACAGCTAAAAGAAATCTCACTTAGCTTCAAAGCTAAAAGAAATAAGTGTCTCATTGTCACTGGACAAGTGAAACATTTTGTTGCATGCATCACAACAGACGGTTAAACAAATGGGTCTGTGGATTTATTTAAAAAAGTCAGAAAAGTGCTAGAGCTAAATTGCAAATTTTTTGTGGAAAAGTGTGCTAAACCTGACAGGAAGACACTAAAGACATTAGAAATACTTACCTGACACTGTGATTAAGGCAAACTCATGGGTAACTAAGTATTAAGGTAGAACTAACACAAGCGACTAATGTTTTACGCAGGGTACACATTCCTGTATTCCTCTCAGGAAGCTGACAAAGACTTTTAATAGCAAATATTTTAAAAATAATATTTACAAATATGTAAATATCATATTTTACTGAGTTATTTTCTGAAAAATCCAGTTCACTATCTGAGTCAGGAAGACTCAGGAAGATTCTTAGTCACCTTGCCAATGATGTTTGTAATCACAAGTCCTGGATACGGCGATCAGGACAGCACAGAGTAGAGGCGTGAGGAAAGCACACAGTCGCCATGCTTTTCCCCGACCAACTGGGCTGAAACAGTGAAGCTTCCCAGCCACGAAAAGTGCCGTAAAGCCCAGTCCAGCAAATGCGACTAGCATTTAGAAAAACAAACACATACAGAACACAGTCTATATTATAAATACACTGCCCGTCCAAAAAAAAAAGGCACCAGCTGGATTTAACTAAGTAAATAGGCAAGTTTTATATCACAGCAATTTGCTTTTATTTACAATGAACTTTTTTCTCTTTCCTTTAAGGATATTGTGCAGTAAAGCTTTTACAGCCTGATATACATCATACACCAGTATGTAATATATAAAATATAATCATGGCACCCTTTATTTCTCAGTATCGTCTAGACTACCATCTTTATCTCTAAATCTAAAATTCCTTAATTCAGTTTTTATCAATTTAGCAACTCCTGATCTTTCTTGGCTGAATTATTTACTAGCATGAAGGCACCCAGCCATTTAAGTCAACTTCATGCATAGGATCATGAAAAAGATATGTAAGAGACAGCAACATCAGAGAGAGAAGAAAGAAAAGAATGACTGGTGATTGAGCTATAAAAGGATTATAACCTCTGGGCTACAGTTTCTGCTCCGATTTCACCGATTTTTCAGTTTTCAGCTTTGCCATGTCTGCCACATATCTGCTTTCTGGTTCATTTCAGATTATGATCGCTCTTAAGCGCTTAGAGATTAATTTGTTGTGTGAGCTATGAGCCAAATCAAGTTCTATATTAATTATACTTGGATGTGTCCATAAAATCTCATTTGAAGCGCTAACCATATTCATCTGACTGTTGTGCTCTCTCGTGCTCCAGGCGATGTTGCGATGTGAATGCATGCTTTTATTTGCTCAATGGAGATCTCTATTCTGCACTGCAGTTTTATCTACCAACATGAATTTGCACCCAGATTCATTCCTATGCTTCAGTCAGACATGAAACGAAATCGGTAGCCGGCGCCAACACTCTTGAGAGGGGTTTCTGTGTTGTGGTTGGTGGAGATGCGTAGCTAGATCACATGCCCAACCAAACGACATTTCCAATAAAGTCATGAGTCTGCTTCATAGCTAATAAAAAGCTGTGAGTTGGGTTTGCAGAAATGTACAACCGACACATAATTACTGCCAAAGAATTAGACCTGGTTGAGTCCTTAATTTTCCTCATACACTTTAGATTATGGTGAGTACAATCACACCCCCAATTATATAGAAAAAAAAAGGTTTATGGCTAAACACAAGTAATAACTCTGAAAAATGGATGATTAAGATCAATATTTACATGATGAGTGTCCACTGGGGAAACTCTTCCTGCCTTCTGTGACCACTTCTGGGTCGCCGCTGCACTCAAACTCCGGGTTCATCTTACCATCTGGAAAGCAGCGGTAAAAGAAATCGGGACGTGGCCTACAGAAAGACAGAGGCGGAAAGAAAGAACAAAAGCACCAGCAAAGAAGGTAAGTATCTGAGGAACAAATCTGAACAGAGAGGCCCATGACCAGGTCGCTCTGGACGTGTCTCTATGACCCTAATTTAAATGATCACATTGATTCCTCAAAAACACTCTTTACTTTTAAGGCCGTCAGCTTGAGTGTATCTGAATGTATAATTAAAAATGTCCAGTGAAATGTTACGCAAGTAAAAATGTAAATGTTGATTTCCATTTGTGACACCAACAAAACTCCAAAGATGGCAAAGCTCACAAAGAGCTGAAATGACAAAATGATGACTAAGTGGTGAAATTGCACTGATGAGGTGTGAAATCTTCCAGTAATATTTTTTTTCCACCAGTGTTTTAAAGATCGCTGGGATGAAACAACATGATCTCATCACTCACCTGCCCACGGTGAGCTTTACAGCGTTGGTGAAAACTCCGTTCAGGAGCAAAGTCAATGTCACAGCTGAGGACACACACACACACACACACACACACACACACACATTTCAGTAATCACGCTGACGTATTTAGTAATGTGATACAGTGCCTTAAAAAAAAGTATTCATACCCCTTGAGCTTTTCCACGATTTTTGCACGTATTTTGTCACGTTACAACCACAAACGTAAATGTATTTTATGTGATAGACCAGCACAAAGTGGCACGTAATTGTGAAGTGGAAGGAAAATGACAAATGTTTTTTTCAGATTTTTTTACTAAAAATTTCTAAAAAGTGTGGCGTGCATTTGTTTTCAGCCCCCCTGAGTCAATACTTTGTAGAACCACATTTTGCTGCAATTACAGCTGCAAGTCTTTTGGGGTATATCTCTACCAGCTTTACACATCCAGAAAATGAAATTTTTGCTCATTCTTGCTTGCAAAATAGCTCAAGCTCAGTCGGATTGGATGGAGAGCGTCTGTGAACAGCTATTTTCAATTCTTGCCACAGATTCTCAATTGGACATTGACTGGGTCATTCTAACACATGAATACACTTTGATCTAAACCATTCCATTGTAGCTCTGGCTGTATGTTTAGGGTTGTTGTCCTGCTGGAAAGTGAACCTCAGCCCCAGTCAATACGTTTAACGTCTGTGGTTGTAACGTGACAAAATGTGGAAAAGTTAAAAGGGGTATGAATACTTTTGCAAGGCACTGTATTACTCATGTTGTTATTGTAAAATCTTCTCTCAAATAAAGCAGGTATATATACACAAATGTATCTCCTTTGACACTGGCACCATATGCATTAATCATTATAAACACACACACACACACACACACACACTGTCAGGCTCTTTTGTGCAAATGCAAGCACAATTAAAACATTAATAGCGGCGTTCCAGATTACATACTGCACACTATGTACTCTAGCGTCTGGTGTATGTCTCAAATAAAACACTAAATCTTTTCTGCTAACAGTAGTATAAGCCGTTCCCCAAATCACATCAAATGCCGGTAATGCGACGCTGCTAGCTTTATCAGAATACGGTGAATCTTTAAAATGTTAAAATGGTCCAATTTAAAAGACAGATGTCTTGTCCACCGGTGTGTCTTGAAAATTGCACCTGGTAGCCCCGCCCCCTTTCCGCTTTGTAAGCAAAGCTGCACGTGCTGAGTGCATGAAGTATCTAACGTTCCACACTTCGGTTGAGTGCATCATCCGGGTATTTGAAGTGCACACTTCTTCTCGTTGGACTTTTCACTACTCGCAATATTTATACTACAGAATGGAATAAAACAGTGCACAAGTATGCAAATCAATGTCTCTAGAAATGCAGGACTCACCTAATGAAGCCTCCTTCATCTCCCCTTTTTCAGTTCTTTTAAAGAATGCAAAAAGCAGAATGGTGGCCAGTGGTGTAAATAAAGCGATGCTCTGCAGAAGAAAGGAAGAAAAGAGAAGCCGCAGTTCATCCTCTGTGCCAGAGCCAAAATCTGTCTTGATCTTTATCAAATCTGCTCAAATTCAATTCAGCTCAAATGTAGGCAAAATGTGTGAGTTGATCCCAGTGTGTGAAGGCAGGCTGGTGCTCGTCCAAGCAGAAAGCATCTTAATTCACGTCTAAGCGTAATATGAACCTTCTCAAGCTTTGATGGAGGACTAAATAAAATACAAATGAGCAAATTGCATATCTGTTGTTTATTATTCTACTACTCATTAACATGAGTAAAGATGAGTAAACATGAGAATAAAGATGCAGACGTGTAAAAAGATGATTTATAATTGGACACGTAGCTTCACACACACGCAGTAGGTCTGTGCCAATTCAAATGATCAGGCAAATTGTAAGCAAATTTCTAACGCTGCACAAAAACACAATCTCATCTTCAATTTATCCCCACAAATTATACTTAAGACTTGAGGAAACACTTCACTGTGACCGTGCATGTGAGGTAGATACAGTCGTTTGCTCAGCCATGACAATAACACTGATAATGTTGATAATGAAACATAAAAAACACACTCCTACTCTCAGTGTTAGTTTGTTGCAGTAATGCAACACACACTTACGAACATGAGTGAGGTAGGAACGTGGTCCTTCTTCACGTGGTGGAACCTGTAAAGCCAGATTTCCTCAGGCTGGATCTGCCGGGTAAACGGAGCCAGTTGCTCAGTCACTCTGAAATACAATACAAATCATCTACACGTCACCATAATGCATCGGTTTTAAGAAATACACAAAGTCAGTCCGAGAAGATGGGCTTGGTTTGTGAAGCCTGTGGCTTTACATTTGCAGTGTAGTTTTGCACCAGAGCTCAGGAGAAAATGTAATGGATGTCTTGCTCATACAAAATGTATGTATGTATTTTTCATTTAAAAAAGTGCAAATATTCAGATATTTCTAAGCAGATTTGCGTGGATAAAACTCTACATGTAGAAAAAATATCTGTAATTGGCCACAGAATATTTATTGTTTATTGAAGAAACAAGCTATTTTACACAATAGGGGATATACACAGATCAGGCATAAGATTAAGACCACCTGCCTAATATTGTGTTGGTCCCCATTTTGCTGCCAAAACAGCCCTGACCTGATGAGGCATGGACTCCACTAGACACCTAAAGGATACTTTTGATAGATACTGACCACTGCAGACCAGGAACACCCCACAGGAGCTGCAGTTTTGTAGATGCTCTGATCCAGTCATATAGCCATCACAATTTGGCCCTTCGTCATATTCGCTCAAATCCTTACACTTGCCCATTTTTCCTGCTTCTAACACATCAACTTTGAGGACAAAATGTTCACTTGCTGCCTAATATATCCCACCCACTAACAGGTGCCATGAATAGGAGATAATCAGTGTTATTCGCGTCACCTGGCAGTGGTCATAATGTTATGCCTGATCGGTGTATGTATGTTGAACTGAAAATGACACACAAACCTAAACTATGAAAGTTTTATCAAATAAATATCTTTTGCATGTCAAGGGATTACTAATCTATTTTAGACTCCTCACACAGCCCAGGCCTGGGGCAGCTTCCCTCTGGTCTTTTTGCACTATACATGGTCATACTGTGATCCTGGATACTTGACACATCACTGTATGAGATGACGATGACGATGACGATAATGATGTAAACACTTACAAAAAGACAGCCAGCAGCAGCAGGCGGACAAACACTTCACAGAGGAAGTCCTGGTCTAAACTCTTCCTCATCTTTGGAACCTGATGTGTCCCAGTCACCTGCTTCACCTGAGAAGTGTTACAGTTGCATGGTTTATTTAACTGGACATATCTAACATCTTAGGAATGTATATTATTGCATATATACACAGATGTGAAAACTGACTGCCAGGTTGGTGTCAGGAATCCAGAGCCAATGAACACAAGCTGAGAACAACATTGTTTCCGGTTCTTTCAGATTAACAGGATTGGCTACATGGGTGTGTTTCTGCATTTTGTGTTTTCACACAAGTAATGTCACAACGAAACTCTCTCTCTCTCTCACTATCATCCCCTCATGAATATCATTCACTCTGAAGATCACAACTCGCGCAAACGATCCATATCACGCGATCCGCCAGTCCAAACATCAAAACTCGAACAAATGTAAAAATTCATGCGCATCAAATTTACACAAGTGTTCTTTTGTGTTCTCCAGGTGACAACTTGATTGCCTGAACTCACTCAAGCATTCCATGTGAAGCAATCCTCTGATTTAAACAGGATTAGCCAGAAGGGTGTGTTTTTGTATTTTGTATTGTTTTCGTAGGGAACGTTGTCACTAATTGTACTCTCTCTCTCACACCATCTTTATGCCTCATCATAGAACCCTTATTATTGGACATTATTACACTGTATACAAATTAAAGCAAAAAAAATAAATTTCAGGAGAACCCGAATATATGATAAAGAAATTGAATGAAATGGTGTCAGAACTGGCACGAGCGTCCGGTCATGCAATCAGAACTCCCAGAAAGCGTTCTATTGCATACACACAGAACATGCACGAGCGTTCTATATTGCACAATCTGAACACCAGAACCCAAATAAGCGTTCCATGTCACGCAAGCAGAACATCAGAACTCGACCGTTCCATGTCACGCAAGCAGAACATCAGAACTCGACCGTTCCATGTCACGCAAGCAGAACATCAGAACTCGACCGTTCCATGTCACGCAAGCAGAACATCAGAACTCGACCGTTCCATGTAACACAAGCAGAACATCAGAACTCGACCGTTCCATGTCACGCAAGCAGAACATCAGAACCCGACCGTTCCATGTCACGCAAGCAGAACATCAGAACTCGACCGTTCCATGTCACGCAAGCAGAACATCAGAACCCGACCGTTCCATGTCACGCAGCCAGGACGCCGTTTGTATTTCGGACGCTCTGAGCTTCAGAACGCGTTACATTTCTCGCTGTTACATTTCAGTACTCGTGAGCGTTACATTTCACGCGCGCAGAACGTCAGAAGTCACGAAAGTATGACGGCGCACCGCCACCGAGCGCGACCGCGGACACGTCAGCATTACATTTGGCGAGAGATGATCCACAATGATGAGCCTAAACCAGTATTTCCACCCTCCGGTATTTTCGCAGCATTAGCATTAGCATCGCATCTCGGTCTATTGTCTGATACGGACCTTTATGATTATGAATCGCTCCTTTTTTCAGCCAGTCTTAAACAGGAAGCAGCGGGTTTGATGAGGCCCGTCACCTGCAAGTAAACAGATCCCACATGTCCAAAGTGGCTGATGCGTGAAGGTGCGGATCCTCTCCCTCTCCCGGTGAGGAGAGTCCAGCCTGGCAGAAGGAGAGCGGAGAGAAGGGAAGAGGAGAGAAGGGAAGAGGAGACACGTTTACACGTCACATAGTTCTCACGCCACCTGGAGGTAGTTAGAAATATGAGCTGCAATCAGCGGGAAGTCGTGGTTAGAGGTGGGCAGGGTTTGGCCAGCGAGTGCGCCTTCCGGAAATAAAGGTCACTGTGAGGAATTAAAGACAGACAACTATATATATATATATATATATATATATATATATATATATATATATATATATCTGCATATATAAAATACACAAAGGAAGGAAAGACAAGAGAAGGACAGGACAAAACGAAAGGAAAGAAAGAGGGAAGGGAATGAAGATAGGGAAGGGAAAAGGGAATGAAAATTTTTTACTCCCTCAGTTTTTTTTTTTTTTGCTTCTTACCTTTCCACTTTTGTCATTATTCTGTCCCCCTTTTTTCTTTTCTTCTTTCCACCCTGCCTTGTTTGTTAGCTGCTTCTCTACTTCCTTTCCAGGACTTAAAATATCTGCTGCTAACATCATGGTGCCAGATACCACAGCACACCTCATGCATCGATGGGTCAGGGCTGTTTAGGCAGCAAAAGGGGGACCAACACAATATTAGGCAGGTGGTCGTAATGTTATGCCTGATTGGTGTATACTAGACACACACGCTCTCACAACCTAGAGAGTCATGTGTTTATAAACCATCAACTATTCTATGCCTGATACCCTAGGTATCTCTTGTCCTCTGACACTACAAGCTATGACCGTTTAATTAAAAGGAAGAAATGTCCCAGAAAGCAATACATGAAGGTGCCCTGGGACACAAGGGAGACTCTTGTCAACAACCTTTAGTACGTGAGTGCGGTGAGTCGGGGTGTCAGGTCATGGCAGCATGCAAATATGCTGGGTTTTTTTTATCCTAGTGAGACCATATCAGAGTGATTAACATTAACTGGGTGGCTGTGAAACTTTGTAAGAAAAAGTTCTAGCCCCTGCTGTAGTCTTGCCTGCAACTTTTGATCGAAGCAGGCATGTTGGATCAGGTACTGACAGACCATGCACTAGTTTACAGGTCAGTAATAGTATTTTATAAATCAATGCAATATTTTATTAGGACCCAATGCAGCATAGATAAGATAGGAGTAATGTGGTCCAAGCGTCAGGTTCCGGTAAAGGACTCTGATGCATTCTGGATTAACTGGAGCTTGTTTACACAAAAGCTGGAACATCAAGAGGGCAAGGCATTACAATAGTCCAAACCTTCAGGCAACAAAAGCATGAACCTAGGGAAGAAAGAAACCAAGAAAAAATAGCAGAGGCTCAGTGTTTATGTACATCTTTTTGGGAAATAAAAGCAGCTGAACATTGAACAAAAGCAGGTGAACATTCAGTAGAGTTTTTATTGAAGTCGAACCAGGCAAGTCTGAGAGTGAGTAAATCTGTGGAATGTTGTATCTCTGAATAACTTAGCAATTCTGAAGAAAAGAACCATCTCAAAAGTTGGTCAAATAAAAAATACAGTAAAAGAAAGTTACAAAAAGAATGTGCCTATACGTTCACAAACATTCAGAAGTAATTTTACAGGCATTCTTTAGACACTACGATATAATGATAGTGGAGGGTTTTTTTTACTTTCCTACTATGTACAGTTGGACGAGCTCGACGGCATAACGTCCCAGGACACAATAACACTGTGGCCGCACTCCAGCTCCAGAGCGCAGCCCTCTAGGAAAGTCAGAGAAGCTCGTTCTACCCAGATAATATCATTTACGATACTTTTATTCAGTTGGAGTGTATACTGCGACTCGACACGCGTGGTGAGTTTTACATTAACACTGAAGATTTACACACAACAGAAATAAGTCCAGTAGCAAGATTCCTTAAACAGTCCAGGAAAGGAATGTGATACGTCCTTTAACACATCAACACAAATGATTTCCCTTGGAGCTGGTGAGATGGATTCATCTTAAAAAATATAAAATTGAACATAAAGAACTGGCACAAACATGCACAAGATGATTCATGACACTTTAAATCACGTATAAAAAGAAACAGTGAAGTACAGTGCACTAACACTCTTGATATGGCAACAAAGGCTCGTCTTAAACGTCCAATCGGTAACACTATGCCTTTTAAATTATTTAGCAAAATTTATACTTATACAAATTCTAGGACTACTTAAAGGCATTTGATCAAAACAAAATTGAAACACTTAATTTGTATCAAATTAGTGAGAATTGAAATACAATAAGGGCATACACAAGTCAGATATTTCATGTCAGGATATCAAACACACTTCTGTGTTAAACTGTTTCTCTGAGACTGAAGACGGAGCAAACGCTGCGCAGTCTGCATTGCTCACTCATGGAGAAAAGTGCTAATGATAAACAAAAAGACGTACCTCACCACTAAGCCTGCTAGGCATTAATCCACTCGGCAACAACAACAAAAAAAAAAATCCAGCATGTCACGCATTTGTCATTATTTTGAGACAGCAGATCTGTCACAACTACATGTGCACTTCCTAAAGGACAGTGTTCTGAAAAGACACTGAACTGCATAAAGGAAACAAGGGGAAAAAAGGAAAAAGGCAACAGGATGGCATGAATAGACAAAAGGACAACATGAACGAAAGACATTTATCAAAGGAAAAAGGAGGGAAATTAAGAAATATAAGGGGGGGGGGAGAAGGGATAAATAAAAATAAAAAAAAGTAAAGAAAGAAAAGAAAGGAGAAAAAAAAAAACCTAGGAACAAAAATAAGGCGTCTTAACAAATTGAGAGTAAATGAAAGAGAACTGTATAGAAAAAATGTACCTGAAAAAATGTTTAAAAAAATATAAAATTGATTTAAAAAAAAAAAAGAAAAGAAAATAGTATATAAAAGGAAAGAAGAAATGTGGGGAAAATAAAGTAATTATATAGGGTGCGTGTTAAAAATAGAAAAACAGGAAAATGAAACACGAAATAAATAGAGAACATGAAAAGAATAGAGAAGATGGAAAGAAAGAAACAAAGTGTATTTATAATGTGAGTGTGTGTGTTACAGGATTGTAAAATACAGTGCATTTCCATTGAGCGCTAATTAAAGAGGTGCAGGGACAAATTATTCCAGCACCTTTTAGCTGGAAAGCCAAAAAAATTCCAAAATTCGTTCCAGTTATTTCTATGGAAAAGTTAACTAATGAAAGCTAAATATATTTGAATACAGTACAGCATTTATAAAACCATAATAATCGAAGAAATAGAATCTTTTACACAATAATTCAGAGATAAATGACAAAAACAGTGATGTGCTGGATTTTCTTTTTTTAAACTGTCTGAGTGTAAACAGACTCTCCATCGTAACTCGAACAAAACCAAAGTGCATGAGACGTTGAACAGCGCTCCAGATTTCAAGTGTACAGGACAGGACCACTGCTGGATACTACATGTTTTGAAAAGCCTCATTTTTGGCAGTGACAGACTTCCATGGTTCTGAAGGATGTTTGGAATATTATGGGATCAGATTAACAAGTAGTGGCACAAATTGTCTGGCTAAGCAGCGCAGAAGGGGTTGATTGTTGAGGGTGCCGAATGTATTCATCGTGTATTGGGATTATCCTGATTGCGAACACTCCAGATAAAAATGAGATTTTAGATGGATCACAGCAGCATTCAAATGATCCAATAGATCCATCTTTATGGTTCTGACCAGGTCTATTCATTTGTATCATGCAACCCTGCTGAACACTGAGCCAGGATGCACTGAACGTCTGTCACGACCAACACTACCAGGTTAATACAGTAACACGTCGAATAGTAGCGCGAGGTTAAAATACATTGTTGTAACCGTTATATAAACCCACGGCATTGCTGGTTTTTTGCCTCCATCATGAACTGCAAACTCATTTAAGCATGGATGCTCCCACTGCACATCACTGCCATCTCTAACTGGTTTAGGAATGGTCACAAAAAGAGACGGTTTTAAATTGGGTGAGCGTGATAATTATGCACGGCATTGGCGCATCGACAAATCATTCTAATACGAATGAACAACGCAAGCTTTCATCAGAATCTTGGGTTGTTAATTCGACTGTTTTTATTAAGGTACCACTTTGATTATAATACCTTAAAAGTGGTCACTATTGTGTACAAGTGAAATAAAAAAAAACTAAAAAAAAAAAAAAACAAGACATTGGCAACATCACTGAAAAATGACATAAAAAAATTCCTCATGGACTGATATTCCAATTGGCACAGCACCAACGATGGCAGTGTTCAGGTGTTTTATCATGTCTGATTCTCATAAAAACGCTGAAATTTAAGTGCTTGTCTATGAAATTAACCAGTCCCAACAAGGTGTGAGCATGAACGCAACACAGAGTGAGCGAGTGATGAAAAAAGGGGGTGCGTATACAGTGACGTTAAGAATAGTGATATCAAACTCACTAATAATACCAATGAACAATACTGTACACCGTGAGCAGATGTAAACGTAGTCATAAATATATTCGTGATATATATCTTACAAATCACAAACGCACGGGTATGAAGAGGCAGCACGTAACCAAAACCGGAGTCACAGTCATTGTTTTTTTTTTTTTTCCACAACTAGCTGATATTCAGACGTGTAGTGAAAATTCTAGTGTAGAGAATCTGATCTATGTGTCTCGTATGAATCCTTTCTATTTACACTGAGGTACATCGAATGGAGTTCTCAAGGTGTTGTAGGTACTGGAGAGTGTGTAAAAGATCTCGGCTCCGCTGTGAGGATGAACGAGAACCCCGGCTTGAAAAAAAAAAAAAAAAAATCGGTAAAGTGACGATTAGTGGGCGTGATTCATTTCCACATTTCTGAATCTGAAGGCGTGAAGTCGTGAATTGTGACTTTTCGGCTCAATAAATGATCGCCCTCTGCAGTAGACCTGGAATGGACAACAACCGACTTGTATGTATAATGGTTTTGAAATGCACACCGCCCTCTAGCTGTATGGAGGGCCTCGTCGTTCTGAATTCCAGTCACCGTGTTGAAGTATTTCAGTACAAGAGCTTTGGCTCAGTCACTCAGCCATTTCTCCTTCCTCATCCTCTTCTGCCTCCCCTCTCTCCATCCCCCTCCTCCTCCTCCTCCTCCTCCTCCTCCCCCCCCTCTCTGCTTCCTCTTCCTCCTTCACCCTCACAGTAGTAGGGAGGCTGGGTGCTTGTTCTGGGTCGTGATTGGGACAGCAGGGCTGGTTATCCTGGGCAGAAAGCACCAGCTGCCCCGCCTCATGATCCTGGCAGAAAGAAGTGGGGCAAAAGTAGCAAAACGCAGAGGCAGGACGCTGACACACACTGCATTCGTGCCAAGGGCATTCCCAGCGACCTAGACACATGCAAACAAAAATGTTTTGAGTCACAACAAAAGGCTAAAGCTAGATGAATGAAAGAATCAGTGAATGGATCAAAGAGTCAAAGGGGGTGGGCCAAAATGAGTCACTGATTGATTCTCAGTTTCAAGGAGTGAGTCACTGATTCAATGAGTGAGCCACTGATTCAAAGTGAAAGTTTTTTTTCTGAAAAAAAATACCCAATTTTAATGAAGGGTTTTTAAAGTCACCAAAAAATTTTTAATGAGTGAGACACCGATTCAGTGAGTCACAAAGTCAATGAGTGAGTGAGCCATTGATTGTGAGTCACTGACTGAGGGAGTCACAATTACAATGAGTGAGTGAGACACAGCCACTTTATGAGTGAGTCATACATCCAGTGAGTGAGTCATTTATTAAGTGAGGCACTTTGGAAAAAATGAGTGAGTGAGTCACTGAATCAGTGAGTGAGTAAGAGGGTCATTCAGTGAATCAGATTTTATTAACTATAGAGTACTCAGTAGTTAGTTAGTATTTTTTTTTTTATAGGTTTGGCTTAGTGTACCATAAGGGGGCGTGGTCAGGTTGAGGCAGAGCAGATGATAGGCTCTGGGACAGTCCTTCCTGTCACACATGACCAGTTCTCCGCCCTCACCGCAGCTGTAGCAATAATAATCATGACTGCGGCTTTCCGCCTTCAGCTTCCTCTTCCGCATCTTCAGCTTCGAGTTCCTCACTTTCTCCTCCTTTTCTAACACCACAGCACTCTAAGGGATACAATATTATTACAGGTACACACATGAGGTGGAGAAATGTAAATGTGGAAATAGTAGCTTTAACTATTAGAATTCTCTGTACGTATACGCTCACACACTCACACCTAACACACGTGTATGCGTACCTTTGGTCGGACTCCTAAGTAGCCGCTGCAGTTGTCAGCTCCGCAGTGACATGTCGTCCTCCCGTTCCCCAAACAATCCAGGTTATAATTAAATGTAAGTTCAGTGTCTGTTCACAACCACACACACAATCAGAACCACATGAAATGGCAAAAGCTGAACCCTGTGCTTCTGAATCCAGTAAATAACTATACATTTGTCTGATTTGCTTGTATTTTTTTTACAAATCCTATTTTCTTGTTGCTAATATTAAGCTTGATCAGACATACCAATACAGCCAGCAAGTGCTTCAAGTTCAATATCTACTAGTACCACTGTTCCCTATCTAGTGCACTATATACTCCAACATCTATTTGAACTGTAACCACAGAGCAATCACCATGCAATTAAGAGCTGGAAGTTGTAACATCACATTTAGGGCAAACACTTATTGGTCTTATTTTGGTAAAAAAAAAAAAAACAAAAAAAAAAAAAACAAAAAAAAAAAAAACAAAACACATGCAGTAAGGATGAGCTAAAGAGAATGTTGGATTAGTGTTTGCTCTCCCACCTGCAGCGATGTCACACAGAGTGAAGAGGCCGATGCGGACGTCGCCGTTCACTGTCCATTTCTGTGTCTCGCAGTTTGGGCTGCAGCTGTGATTTATGAAGCGAGACAAGTTCCCTTTGGGCCCAGCATCAATCACACGATCCTGAAACACACACCCAAACACACCTGCCTTTAAAAACTGATCCAGCATCCCGGCAGGACGCAGTTCCTTCAGATTTCTCCAATTTACTTTAATGTTAATGGTAACATTAGTATTACATAATAATAATAATAATAATAAATATATAACAATAATGTTATACTATATTATAATATATGATATGACAATAAAAGTTGCTTTCAGCTGCTCCCTGTTCGGGGTCGCCACAGCGGACCAAATGGTCCGCACAACAACTTGGCAAATGTTTTACGCCGGATGCCCTTCCTGACACAACCCTCCCATTTTTCCGGGCTTGGGACCGGCACTGCATCCAGTGGCTGGGTTTAATATATGATATGACAATATTACGTAATAATATAAGAATACTACTACTACTACTACTACTACTACTACTACTACTACTACTAATAATAATAAAAATTTAATAATAATAATAATAATATCATAATTCTACTATTACAGTACTAACAAAAAAAAACCATTTTCATTTTCCTAAACACGTCACACTTAAATAAAGCTGAAATATTACCTTGGTGAGGGTGAGCATGTAGAAGTTGGTCACGTGGTTCTTGTTGGCATGGCTGATTCGCTGTCGACATTCCTCCAGATCGATCAGTTCTCCTACGTACTCGATCACAAAATCTCCCTGCAAACACACACACACACACACACCAGTCTTCAAGTCAGTTTTAACTATGCCTAAAATTACAATTTGTTACACGTTGTAAAATTACACACTTGAGGTCCTGTTCCCAAGACATCGTACAAAAAGGAACATATGAACAGTGGTTTATTAGCCATGATGAGAGGAAATGGAAAGGGCGTAAGATGTCTTGAGGTTGCCAAGCAACAGGTTTCCCTGGGTGGCCATCAGCAGAGGTTCATTCACAAGCTCTCACCACTCTTGCCACACCAGAATAGTCTGATGTTAAGTATCTAAGTACAAGATTTTAAGTACAAATATTCTGGTCACTGGTCAGGACACATGATCAAGTTTATGATCAGATTTAACTTTCCCTGCGCTTGGCCACCCAGGAACGCCTGTTGCCTGCTGTTATGACATGCAGAAAGACATTCGTATTTCTGACTGACCTTTTTGAGATCCTGTTTGGTTTTGAGGCCCCAGCCACGTGACTCCGTCTTGATCACCTCCATTTTTGGATACTGTCGTTTGTTGAAGCTCTGGTTGAGGCAGCGCTCGGCGGCGGCACACACCTGAGGGTGACACTCGTACTGCAGTGCCCGGTTCACACACTCCGACTCCTGAGAGCACGGGCGCTCGTCGGTCGACTTGCAGTTGCAGCGTGGGATCTCTGACAGGTCGGCCACAAACACCTGCACCTTTCCTATGGGCTTGTTACACTGAGCAAGGGGAAAAGGTACACAGGTTTACAGTAACAGAACAAGAATAATAAATGTGTGTTGTGTGATAAAGAGTGAGTTTCTGACTTGTACCTTGATGAGTTTGTATGGCGGAGGCCGTCGTGAGTTGCGTTCCTGTTCCAGAGCTTCTTTGGTCTCTCGATGAGATTTCAGCTCCTGAAACCTTCTCGCTGCCTCCTCCAGTGCTACACACACACACACACAGGGATCAGAAGTATTATTTCCAAGAGCAGTAAAAATTGCGTCCGACATTGTCTTCACAAAACTGACATCTTAACAAGAGAAAATATCTTTAACAAAAGTTATATAAGCATTCTATTACATTCAAAACTTACTTATATTAAATAAAATTCCAATTGTTAGACATCTTCTGCAGTATAGGATGTGAAAAAAACCACCACCTTTAACAGGGAAGTGTCAAGTAGACGATTCTCACGCCACAAAATTGCCACCCTTTATTCATACCTTTTTTAAACGTCTTGTTAATCCCAATTTGTCCCTCGGCGAAGTTCTTGTCGTTCTCCAGGTATGGGAAAACTCGGCCCTGGTGAATCCAGTAGTAATCGTGTGACCCGAAGAAAAAGACTGGAAAATCCCCAATGTCATGTTTCAGGTTCTGGATGTTGGACGGAACCAGCCGAGGGTTACAGATCTCAGCGGGCCACCATCTACACAACAGAGAAATCACAACATATAATGTTTACTGTTGAAATAAAATGGTAAAAACAAAATTTTTTAGTTTAGGCAGCTTGACTCGAGACCCCTTGTGCCTACATGACGGTTTATTTGCATGAACGGTGTCAGAACTGCTAACTCCTCCCCCAAGCGCCACCATTTCCTACTGAGCCTCCAGCTGGAAATTCCCCTACTATACACAGCTGCTTATGGAGGAAAAAAGAAGCGCAAATCTGGAGAGAAAAATCTGATCATCTCTCTGGCTGCTTATTTGTAATAAGCGTCTTGGTCAGAGTGAAAAGTGTAGGTGTGTATTATTTTATTGGTTTCAAAATTGACTATGGGGGGCACGGTGACTTAGTGGTTAACACGTTTGCTTCACACCTCCAGGATTGGGGGTTCGATTCCCGCCTCTGCCGTGTGTGTGTAGTTTGCATGTTCTCCCCGTGCCTCGCGGGTTTCCTCTGGGTACTCCGGTTTCCTCCCCCGGTTCAAAGACATGCATTGTAGGTTGATTGGCATCTCTAAATTGTCCGTAGTGTGTGATTGCATGAGTGTGTGTGTGTGCCCTGCAATGGGTTGGCACTCTGTCCAGGGTGTATCCTGCCTTGATGCCCAGTGACACCTGAGATAAGCACATCATAAGCACCTCGTGACCCGAGAATAGATCGGATAAGCGGTAGACAATGAATGAATGAAAATGGACTATGAACTGCAAGTCCCAAGAGGATTTCCCAAAATCAAGCGAACTCCGGGATATCTGGAGTAGCTTGCAAGTTTTCAAAATTGCCGCAGATTTTCCGCAAGTTTGGGCCTCATGAAGTGACATCATCACTACGTCTAGTCATGAGCGTGGAATGTGAGTACAGCTATCATAGTAAGTTATTACAAAGTGTGTTGTTAATGGTAGGAGTTTTCAAGTAGTTTTGCACTCAAAAAAAGCAGAAAGGTTGCATCGCAAAAGAGACAACTTTTCTGAAAAGAGCTGCATCAAAATCACGTATTTTCGGCTGCAACAATCACATCAGGAGGAAGTCTGGGATAAAAGTCGGTCACAGTCACGCGTGAAGCCACACTGTCTATCTCATACTATTGTATGTCTGTGTAGTTCATGTGTGTTGTGTAGGTTTACCTGTAGTTGCCCAGCTTCACCCAGACGATCTGTTTGTAGCGAGGTTTCTTCCCCGCTCTGCATTCACTACACAGCCAGGCTCCCTCGGGCATCTCCATATTTAAACAGGACGGATGGAAGGAGGCGGGGCATGCCTCGCAGCACAGGAGTCTTCCTCCTAAACACATATATACACACATACATACACACACATTAAACACAGCAGCGCATTACTGTGGGCCAAGCCCCAGCTCCTAATCGTCGGCGCTTGCTATTCACCAAAACCTCACCCAGAAGCAAGTGTGTCTCAAACGCTAAGCGCTCCGAGCACGAGCGTGGAACTGCACGGCTGATTTTACTGCACCCTCGTCCACTTCCCCTCGATCGAGTGGCGGATGAGGAGTCACTGTAGACTGATCGACGGCTAAAGTGACTACAGTTTAAAAGGATTTTTTTCACACTCACTGCTTAGCGTATTAGTGAAATCGGAACCACCCCCAGTGCACGCTCCCCGGGTCATGCTGCAAATGACTCCTGTAATAAACTAGTGAATTCACACTTCGGAGTATGGTAGGGGATGTGAACAAGGGTGCATTAAAACAAACTGAGATGCAGTGAGACACTCTGGATATTTCAGGGGCTCGCTTTGCGAGGGTGAGATTTGAGAAACTGAAAATTTGGGTTTTTTTATTTGTTTAGCCATTTGATTTGAGACACAGCCAGAGCAATGGATTAGATGCAGAATAAGGAGCGGCATGCACACGCACGCACACACACACTCTCCAGCTGCACTTAACACACCTGCACTAAATAGCAGAGGCAAAACAATCGCAACCCAAACTATTTTGAATGGCAAAAAAAGCTGTGCAGCAAATGATGAGGGCCAAAAAATGAATGAGAAGTAAAATGTAAAGAGTTTACACGCTGCCACCCAAAATAGGTTTGGATTAAATAAATAAATAAATGAATGAATGAATGAATAATGATAGATAAGCTTAAAGCGAATTTGAATAAAACACAAACCCAAAGTGGTTTTAAAGAAGGTTTTGTGGTGTGTGTCGTGAAAGTGCAGCTCGAGGACTCAAAATAAGTACTGAGTTTGTCTTCGACTGAAATCTACACAACGTTCCTTTACCCCAAATGGCGTCGATCAGCCATGATGTCTTTGGTGTTTGAAGTTGTGTACTAGAGCTACGAGGTGAATGTTTAGCATTGTTCAACTGCACACCTATACGTCATCATACGTCACTCATAATGTACCTAAAAAAATTAAAACAAATAAAAAAACAAAAAACTAAAAAATAATAAATAAATAGATATTAAAAAAAAACTAAAATTTTTTTTTAATTTTTTTAAAAAAAAACATACATTTATAAATATATTAATTAATTAAAAACAAATAAAAACACAACAAAAATATATAAACTAAATATAAAAAACAATTTTTAAATACTTTTTTTAAAAACCTCAAAAATAATAAATAAATTAAAAAAAAAAAAAAAAAAAAAAAAAAAACCCAGACGCTTATAAAAATGGACAAAAGTATTTCTAATATCTCCAAATTATATCACTATCTTTCTCATCAAACTTTTGCAAAGTGTGCGATAAAAACAAACAAATTGGAAAAGAAAAAAAAAAAAATATCACTTTTGAGACCTGGAGCTAAATACATAAATGATCCGTTTATGAAAAAATGACCACTAATAAATTATCTCCATCCTTTACCTCGATTAAGCAGCTCACATCTAGAAAAAACAATTGATTGGGTTGATTCAGAGTCAAATGGCTCTCACTGGTTAGTGAACTGTTTTTTTTTTGTTTCGAGTGATGTGTGTTCTCACCTGCCTAAAGAACCGCGCTGAGGGAGAAAACACAGCAGGGATCCAATCAAACAGACTAAACACTGCATTGGTCAAAGCATCGTTAAGACACTAAGCATTCTTCACATAGCTCCAGTGCACAAATAAAGCAAATTCACACACCAAATATAGGCTACTTTTCGAGTTACTTCATTTCTTCATCTCCATTTTGTCCACCAATTCTGTCTTATTGTCTTTTTCCAATTTTGTTTTAAGCATAGGGTTGGATTCTATGATTATTTCACTTTATTACTGTTGAACACAGAGCCGTTTGTGAAACCTGTAGCCAGCTGCAGGTCAGTCAGTCGCACCAGTTGAACGCAAGTTATTACACTCCAAAGCAGGTTCACGTTTAGAAATTATTATATTGTAGTATTCTCAGTTCCTCCAGGATTTCACTTTTTTTGTGATTGCATAAATACCACGGTATTCAGAGGAGCTTGTGATTTTTCAAAATTATGGAGATTTTTCCGCAGATTTAAGTTAAGACACGTTGTGTGACGTCATCACAACACACACATCGGCCAAAACCCTCTCTAATTCTCACAGAAAATCACTGTGTGTGTTTGCACTGATAGGAGATAGAAAGAAGACTCCTGTGCTCGCGAGTTCAGAAAAATCTCTGCACGTTGCATCACAAATAAACAAAAAAAGTCAAAACAATAAAAAAAAAAAACAAAAAAAAAAACAACTAAAAATCCTGGAGGAACTGAATATATGATGTCAAAGTTACACCTTGTTGGTCTTATGCTTTTCCTCTAGATCAGAGTGTATATATGTAGAGTAAGGATGTATTTTTCAGGCTTCAATGTATTTCTCTTGCTCTGGATAAGTGCAGCTGCTACCTGCTATAAATGTGCATTTATATTGATACTTCCTGTTCAGGTTTAGCTGAGCTCACAGATGCAGAGTTCATTTCCTGTTTATTGTCAGCTGGTGTCACGCACCTTCAGTCTGTGATGTGACGACACACCCAACACACAACAACATGTACACACTTCACCCTCATCACTTCAACTGGTGCAATTGGCTGCTGGATTTTAGACACATACGCGCTTACAATCACACGCACTCGCACATACACACACTCGCACTCGTGCATACACACACACACGCACGCACTCACACACGCACTCGCGCATATACACACACACGCACTCACGCATATACACTCGAGCATACACACACCCCCACTGGCACGCACATACATTCGCACATGTACAGTGTATGTATATACATATATATTGCACATACACACACATACACACACGCACGGCCTCGGCGCTAATCAGTAAAAGCATCTAGCAATTTCTAATCGTCTATACCAGGCATGTGCTGATATTACATTCTCATATTATGATAATTGCCTAACTTTTACCACAGTTTGCAAAATTATCATAATATATATTTATATATTTTGAAATGCCTCTGCTAAAACACTGCTCCTTTGAGAACAGGAATGTTTTGAATGAACCCTAGAGGACAGCTATCCTCATGCCACCTTATAAAATGGGCGTCACCATCTCAAAACAAACACCACTGCCTAACTAGGCCGCCTCCTTCTAAGTGGAATAATTTAAAATGCTGGCGCCTTTATTTTGTAGTACAAGAGCCAGAACATCACCAATCATCAGCACATGCCTACTATAGCACACGACTGAGCCTGCTTACTGCTGAGCTAAACAACATTAAGCTGTTATTATGGGAGCCGTACGTTATTTTAAGTCCAGCGTTTGCATTAGTAGCTGCAAATTAGAAGAGCTGAAATTAAAAACAAAACAAAAATAAATAAATAAATAAACAAAAAGCAAAGGCGTGAAAAGCGACAGGGTAAATAAAGGGAACGGGAGCGAACGTGAAGTTACCTTTGGCCGGATTCTTTTGGGTAGCTGACGAAGGAGAAGGAATCAGAGGTAATTTCATCAACTCAGCACGATTTGACTCAGTCAGAAGGTAGTGAGACTTAAACGTATAAGAACTTAATACGGTGTCAGTGAGGTCGTGCACTAAGCGTCCTACACGAGACAAACAGGAAAACCTGTGAGCAGTCAATCACACTCCCCATGATTGCAGAGAACACACAACAAGCTAAACAGCACACACTCACACACACACTCACACAGACTCCTGAACAGGATGTAGGGAGTCCTGAAAGAAGAAAATACACATTTTGGAGATTTCAGTGTTGGCCTGGGAATCATGGTTACAATCTAATTGCTGCTTTGTGGCATGTACAATAAATTCCAGCATCGATATCACTATTTTTTTTTTTCTTTAGCTTCCTGTTAGGTAAATGGCTGACATTTGGCTTATAGACGAGTAAAAATGATTATATTTCATGCGTCATCGCATCAGCAACACTATCAAGATTTGTCTCTTTCCATCTTCTCCCAAGCCAACACCCTCCTCATCAGGATTTCTACAGACAATACAATAAAGAATGAAAATTTCTCATCTGCTATTCGTAAGGCGTTACAGCACGATTTTATTAGAAGAAAAGAGAATTTCTATTCTATGAATCAAAAGGCTGAAGGTGCAATCAGTGATCTATGTCGCCAATGTGGGAGCAAACGCATGCTGTGAAACACTGGTATGTTTGTGACCATATGTGGAATACAAAAATATGCAAATTAATAATGTCTAATAATGTACTCAAGGTCAGTGGCCACATGGATGCGACTGGCACCCGCAAAATAAACCTCGAACTGCTGCGTAAACATCCAGGTAATGCTGATTTAAATCTTTTAGCAAAGTTTGAACTTTTTATTAATAGGTTTAAAATATGAAGGAAATCAAAATGGTTACTATGGAAACAATAAGGCATTTCCGCAAGGCAACGTCTACACTAGAAGAAGTTGCGTTTGGCTGCTTCCTGTTCGGGGTCGCCACAGCGGACCAATTGGTCCGCACAAACACTTGGCACAGGTTTTACGCTGGATGCCCTTCATGGCGCAACCCTCCCATTTTTCCGGGCTTGGGACCAGCACTGCATCCAGTGGCTGGGGTTGGGGCACTGGCTGGGAATTGAACCCGGGCCTTCCGCATGGTAGGCAAGAAACCTACCACTGAGCCACCAATGCCAAAGCTACGTCTACACTACACGTTTTCAACTAAAAACGCTACGCGTCCACATTATGGCTTTTAATTGTTCCCCAACAGTTGGTCATCTGCACTGAAACGTCTGAAAGAGCTTACGTCCCTGTACTGCGCATGAGTAAAACATGAGACGCTTCTACCTGCGGCATTTCGGCCTGCCGTTTATTTACTTTCCGGCTCGCTGAAACGTTGCGGCAATATGTCGAAGAAAAGCACAGAGTTTTTCAAATGGAGCGACAGTGAGGTGGAGTTGTTCCTGCGAGTAACACAGGAGTAATAAAGTTGCAAACTCATCAAACCAGTCCTGAATTGGTCACATGACTAAAAATGCGTCATCGTTTCAAAAAAGATACGTTTTCGTTGACTAAAAACGCCGTGTCAGTGCGGACAGAAGGCTGAAACAGATAGCCTTCCGTTAAAAACTGCGTTTTTAAAAGAAAACATATTAATGTGAACATGAGCCCAAGACGCATTAAATCAATCAATCCTCCTCCTTCTTGTGTGCGCTAGCAAACAGGCAGTGCTTTTCAAATACATGGATTTTAAATGTCATTACATCATTCTCATCATGAAAATAACCAAGCTGGAAAATTCTGGAATTGTACTGAGCTTTTCAGTCTGATTACCAGTGTTTTGATTAAAATATAGAATTCTAACGGATTTTATAACTTCCCCTCCAATCTACTGGCCAAGTTAACAGTATGCTGTGTTTGCAGAAGACACTCAGACTGACCAGTTTTATATCATCACTGATCACACCGTTTCAGCCCCCAAACACACACACGGGAAATGATGTGCATTTGTGTCAGTCACGCTTCGACCTCATTCACACTGAATCAGTGTCTACAGATTATCAAGACACACACGGTCCGACGGCTTATAAACACATAGCACATCTAAAAGGAAAAAAAGGATTAGACGACAAGAAAAAAAAAAAAGAGGTTAGCAAACTGCATATTCTTTTTAAAAAAGTGGACTAGGGTTAGAAAAAGCACATATACATCGACAAAGACAACACTGAAGCAAAAGGCTATTAATTAACATGTTCACACTGTATGAGGAACAGTTCGGCCAAAACTTATACAACGTATACAACGGCCACGTCACTCCAGCTGTAGTCGGTCAGGACATGTCCGAAAGATGCTTATTTAATTGAATTTGTTCGTCTAGCTAACGAGTAATAAAAGCCTATAGACTTCAGTTCAGCATCATGCCTAAATTAAGGACTATATAAAGAAAAATGAACAGAAATCGTCACTGAGGTTAAAAAAAAAAATCTTGTAGCAGCCATCTTGGCACCTAATTGCTCTCTTCCTCACTATATTTCTCAGTCTATATTTATAAGTCACTAGGAGTGAGCTTCACAATCTGGCAGGATGTCTGGTACTGTAAAAATCTGTGTATATAAGAAGAAAACTCGAGGTGAGCATGTAATGGTTCAGCTATAGAGTTAAATCGGAGGCCATGACGTCCATGAGGTAGCTCCAGTGCAAAATGTAAGAATAAAACCTCACGCACTAAACACGTCTTAGCTGACCGACTACAGCTGGGGTAAGGAGGACATTTCATTTTTGACCAAACTGTTGCTGTGTCATAAATACATTTACATTCACTGTGTTAATGTTATTATCAAAGGAAGTGCAGGTATTGAGCATGTGCAGTAGGAGTGAGTCAGAGTGACACGATAACGTTGAGGATGCTTCTCCACTCATCTGAGAGGCTTCCTGATGCTTCAGCAGGTGTTTGCAGATTGGCTAACACACACTAACACTAAGTAAAGTGATATCTGCATGCAGGGAGTGTCCCTAAGATTTCCAACCCACTCCGATGTCTGCAGATGGATTAGTTGTGTAAAGAGAAAATACTCTAGTGACATTGTGTGAATATAAAGTACAGCTGTCATAACAGCTTGTTTGCTCCGCCTCCGCCACTACAATCTTCTGATCCCGAGTGAAATTATTTCACAAAAAGCTTGTGACTGTAAAGGCAACACAATATTCTTACAAATCACCATGTGTTTTGTTGCTATACATTTTACCTAAATGGCTAAATAAAGTATTTTAGTGCATGGTCTCTACCTGTCCAAGAAGGGTCTCTACCATGCTGAGCAGAATCTCTGAGCAGCATCTGTAAACTTGACTAAAGACTCTGCCCTTCAAAGTGTGGGCTCTACTATACTGCTCTAAGCTGGGTCTCTGCTCCTGCGTGCGGATATGCACATATGCAGGGCCTCTACCCGTTTGAGCAGGGACTGTATTTTCCAACACAGCTTTTTAAAGGGTGGTCTTCCTTTCCAAATGAGGCCTCGACTCGTCTTTTGTCATGAACCCCCTCAGACACAGTAAAGCTCCTCAGCCGAGTGCAGAAACACATCTCCGGCCGCTCTGACTCACTACTGCTCCACGCTGCACAATAGCCTGCAACACTGAAACTTTTCATCAACATGCAGTAAACGCACTTTCAGTAAAAGAACCAGCCATGTGAGTGTGTAAGCTTTAGGCCTAGCCGGCTGCTCCGGCTCTTTGGCTCTGTGCTGAGTGGGGAACGAGTCTCACCTCGCGAGCAAACGAAACACCAGCCTACGTTTACGGAGGAGCCGAGATGGCCGTTTTTCCTCGCGCCCGAGTGACTGCTGCAAACGATGACGTGAGGTGTGATTACTACGCTCCCAGCTGCTATACACAGATCACCTGCATGATAGGCTACAGGACAGCGGATACAGCGCATCATCCGGCCTGTGAACACACACACACACACACACACACACACACATTCATGCGTTTAATCCTAAATGTAAAAAGTTTCGAACAAGACTCAAAATTCTACTCCAGTATAAATATATACAAGTATAAATACACAAATACATTAATTTATATATAAATATATATCATTTATAGATGTGTGTGTGTGTACACGTGTGTGAGATGTCACTAGTTAGCCTGTAAATAAGCTTGTTAAACACCAAGCTAATTAACTGGTACAGTACTCTCCACACTGCTCTGTGTCTCTCAGTCAGTGAAAGTAGGAAGGTGTGTGAGTGTTAAATCACACCTTTGTGGGCCTTTTGCGAGTCCTTTTCCAGCCAGCAGGTAGCGCAGCAGTGCTGTGGGCACCTCAGGCCTTGTGGCTCGGCCGCAGTACCCGCGTATTTCCATGCACAGGACTCGTGATAGAAGCGGCCACACCCGCTCACCGAACACGGCTTCACATCTTCATCGGTGCGTTTGCAGGAGAAACACGGGTGTGAACCTAGAGAGAGAGAGAGAGAGAGAGAGAGAGAGAGAGAGAGAGACAGACAGGCAAAAGCATTAAATTCAATTACCAGGGAAGGGGAGATTTGACCAAGCCTACCAATTTCCTCACTCTGCTCTTGCCTGTCCCTCTCATGAACTACATTTTGTACATCAACACTAAATTGGAAACCAGTAGCACTGCTTTCTTCAGAATATATTAAAGAGAAGTTAGGCAACATAATAATAATAATAATAATAATAATAATAATAATAATAAGTCTGTATGCCACAACAAATTTAATAAAGTATGCACACAGTGGAAACTAACAAGATAATAACAACAACAACAAGTTCTGACCTGCTTTGCACTCGGTGCAAATGTTTTCTCCTTCTGCTCCCCCAGCTGAGGCCAGACACTCTGGATGAAAAAACCTGTTACAATCGCCCTCACAGCAAAGCAGGGAATCTCCAAATGTCTCACAAACCTGAAGGGTCACACACACACACACACACTTTCATCTCAAACCTGCTTCCTCTGCAATCACTACACGGCATTAAGATTGGCAGAATGGGTTCTTATGTTCTCATGTCATGCATGTAATAGCAACAATAATAATAGGTAAAAAACTAACAACCCAACAAACAAACAAACAAACAAAAAAGGTATTAAGTGTTTCCAAGATATTGATTGGTTTATAACTTCCACACACACCAACCAATCAAGAGCATTTTTTACGCATTAGTCTTATTCGATCACTCTCACCTGACACACCATATCCTTTTTGGAGCTGCCCTGCCGAGAGATGTTTGAATCTTCCGACTGGGCATCCGAGCCGTCAGCGTCCACCGTACCAGGACTGTCTGAACGCTTCTCAAACACACACTGCACACACAATGTGAGACACTAGTAATCATTTGCGAATACAAGAGAAGTTAACTCATGTTTCTGAGTTGATCACAGAATGCCAGGGTTGCATGCGCGTGTGTGTGCCCGTCTCACCTGCATGTCGTTGAGGCCTCTGGAATCAGAGTCGGACGCGTCTCTGTAAATAGAGCTTGTAACTTCAACATCCGTCGAGGCTCTGCTGCGTTTCTTCAGAGGTTTACAAGAATCGGAGATCTCACTGGCTCCTGTAAGAGAAAATCCAGAGTTCAGGACCTTGTAAATGTAATGTAGTGGAAGTGCAGAGGTTGAGATGATGAGACTACTGATTGTGAAGGTTGTCGGTCCAAATCCCAGCACTACTGCCAGTGCTCATCCCTTAAGCACGGCTCTTAAACCTCAACTTGCTCAGCTGTGTAAAAAATGGATGTCGAATGACGTACATGTAAAGTACAGGTAAAACCTGTCTGTATGTCTAGGTTTTAACAGACTGATGCTGTGTGTGTGCGATTTTGGGCGTGAGTATACAGTGCACCAGTGCCGAGTTGGTGTCAGATTGTGCTTATTGAGAATCTATGACGAAAATTTTTTTCACTGTTATTATTTACTTTTGGTTCAGCTTCCCAGGAGCTGCAGGTAACTGCAGGAAAATCCATTGGCTTACATTGTCCATGAAATAGTTGAAAAGTAATGGAAAGCCTGTAATGTTCTGAGTAAAATTTAGCCTTTTGGAAAAGACATCACCATATATTCAACGCAAATATTACAGAAATCTTTGTAATTAATTTCAATTAATTGCTAGTCTTAGTTATCTTACTGTAAACATCACGCTGGGTAAGGAGCCAGTTAAACAAAAGGTCAGTCTGCGTAAAGATTTCTCTTTCTAATTTCTAAAAGATTGCACTTTCGTGTGTGATTTTCTCATTCTGTGAATGATCAAGATGTTGGAGAGTTAATGGACATGGCATTTGTTGAGAAATGGACAATGGTCATTAATTCTGTTTGTAAACATAGAGATACAGATTCATGTGATTTAAATGCGAGTCTGCATTTATATACTGGGGGATGTGGTAGCTTCCACTAAACTGCTATTGCTGTACCCTTGAGCAAGGCCCTTAACACAATTGCTAAGCTGTATAAAATGAGATAAAATGTAAGTCGCTCTGTATAAGGGCGTCTGCCAAATGCCGGAAATGTAAATGCTTTTAAGCAAGGGGAGAAACAGGGCTGTAGAAAACAGAAATTTGGTGTAAAATACTGAAGCGGTTATATATGGAAACGGTTGTGGATTAAAATAATAACCGTATAAACTGAAACTGCAACAAAAGGTTCACCTTTTTGTGATCCCGTCTTAAAGTCCATCTGAGGCATCGCCTCCACCTGAAATCCAACACAAACAGTCGTTATAGTTACAGTTTTTTATTCGTAACAGCTGGCAATAAACAGCTGCAGCTCATAAGAGATGAAACAACAAGCATTTTATTTCATCACATCGCAAACACTGATCCAAGTGTATTTAGCAAAGGTGTGCGACTCTTACCTGTTCTTTTTTGACCTTTTTCTTCGGAACCGGATCGACGCACTTTTCCGACTCGGAGCGACTCCTCACACACCGCCGCTGCAGCTTCCTTTCTATCGACTCTGCACACACACATTCCATTCATTCATTCATTCATTAATGCAAGTAGCAAATACTTAGACATACAGTGACCGAGGTGGTGTGTACAGCTAAATGTTACTGTGTGGGGGTGTGTGTGTGTGTGTGTACCTGAGCTATGTTCAGTAACAGGAGTGTGTGCGAGTTCTGCACTTTCTGGTTCGCTCCATGCTGTTCTCTCCTCCTCACTGGAGAACGTCTCTCCCTCCGCTTTATCGCTCGAACCCTTTGGTAAAAACAAAAAAAAAAGTTACAACAGTGTTATAAGCGAGCTCAAAGCCATAGCAACCTTATCAGGGTGGCACAGAGTGTGAACATCTCAGAGGAAGATGATTCTGCAACAAGACTGAGTGTGTTCCTGCTGAACAATCATTACACACTCCTCTTCAGCTGTAAGTGCACAGCGTGATGAAGGTGCTACACTTGCGTTCGTGACCGTACATAATCGGTAGGGATTGGGGCAAGAGATGGTTTAAGGCAGGGCTGTCAAATTCATTTGAGATTATATAAATTATACAAGATGCACCCGTTAGTTCGATCTTTAGGAAATGTTTAAGTTGCTAAAGACGAATTATACACACATCATTAGCATGTGTTGTCAGAATTAATATCCTTTATTAACAATAAAATTCTTATTATTATTAGCAGTCTATTTTGTACCATTGTGGAATAACAGTGTAGCTTTTCTTAATTAAATTAGGGTCCACATGACAATTTTGGTCACCTGCCAAATCCGTTCGCACAAACTACACAGCCCTATCATAAGGAGAGAGTGAAATACTTCCTCCAAGACATATAAAGCTACCAAATCACATCAAACTTCTGCTCTACCCTCTTCCACACACATGAGCACAAACATAGCTACCCATGAATAACTAGTAAGTCTGAATAACAGGAGTGCAAGCATGGCCAGTTTTACTCTAACGGATGTCTGGGTTGATTTCGAGACTCAAACTCGTGATCTCCTTATAAGGTAAACGATTATCTGTTACACCAGAATACAGATTCTAAATTCGTTTGCTGGGACGGATTAGAAGCTTTCTCGTGCCCAGGAGCTGTGAGTTTTACATCCCTGATTTAAGTACAGCACTGAAAAGCAGAAGTTAACCTCACCTCCGGAGAATGAACTCGCTCATCGTCTCTCTCCACCTCCTTTTTTATCTCCACCTTCTCTTTGGGCAGCTGCCAATCGCATTTGACGATCTCCACGTTGAGCTTCTTCATCGTGACGGAGAGCGGCAGCAGCTTCCGGGCAGCCGCTGTTCTCCAAGGAGTCCGGACCGGAGGGGGCGATGGTTGCATTTCTGTTGTGTCCTCAGGCTCCGCCTCTTCCTCCTGAGTGTCTGAAACGCTGCACTGGCGACGAGGCTGCTGACGGCGTGGGAGTGTCCCAGGATCGTCGTTCTTTAAGCTCTTGGAGCGTCTTGTCCTCCGTTTTTTCATCCTCATTGGGGTAACGGGGTCATCGCTGGGTTCGTCAGCAGGCAGTTTGTCGATGTAAATAAAGGTGTAATTCTCGTTACGCTCTTCTCGACTCATGACGAGGGCTGCCTCGGCGTGGCCGACGCCCACTTCCCACTGAGCACGCTCTCTCTGAGTCCGAGGCTTCAGCAGCTACATGTGTGAGAAAGACACTACGTTACACAATAAAATAAAATCGAGATATTATGCAATGAAACTGATAAACTATATTTATGACAAACCTACAGCTTAAGGCCTAACTCTCTCTTTCCAAATCTCTCTGTATAAAATAAATGTGCGCATAAATCTACACATGTGCATAATAAAGAATGTATACAAAATGCAATTAAACATTAAAATAAAGTAAAAAAATATATATATATATGCATGAGAATTTTAAAAGAATTAACATCCACGAATATCTACTTAAAAAAAGGACATACGCCTATGTATAATTATGTACACATTTATAAAGGTAGGAATTAAATCCCTGAATAAATACCAAAAAAGCTGTATATTATTTAATAATATTTATCTATTAATTAAAGAAAACACATCAAATAAAAATACTCTTTATATCTATAATAAAACTATAATAATAATAATAATAATAATAATAATAAAAAAAAGCCCTGTGGACCTTCTGTCTCTCAGTGGGATTGGTGGTTTTGCGTAAAGTTTCCGCCTGCAGTTCCTCAAACTGACTCTCTCCTTTATACACTACGATCCTCTTCTCATGAATCCACGCCCGCTCAGCCACGCTGCCGAAAAACTGCACATGGTATTCCCGGTGACCTACACAAACACCAACACACACACACACACACCACAGCCCATGTGAATACTGACCACAAGAGCACCTGTACATTAATACAATGAAATTAATGATAGTCAGTATCACTGATGCATAGCATCACTATTGCATATTAGAATGTGGAGTAAACACAAGCTCCCTCTTGTGGTAAGAGAGAGAATTACAGGTCAGGACCTTCATGTGATTTGGATCTATAAAAGCATTACCTAGTACACAAGAAGCATCTGTCAAATGTAGAGAGGATGAAATGTAAACTATTATTGAACAGGCAGATAAATATATACACGATATTATGCAAAGGAAAAACTTGTAGGGGTAGTGTGAGGTGATCATTACCTCTGGTGTTAATGCGTGTGTGAACCTTTAGCTGGGGGTCTGAGGAGACCATACAGGGCCACCATGGGTACGTCCCTACTTTAGCCCACACCAGATCCCCAATCTCATACTCCACACACAGAGATGGTACGATTTTATCCACCTGCATACAACGCCATCATCAGTGAATTCTCATCTGTAGCACACTTGTACAGCAGTCACAGGGAAAACAAAGGATCAGAGGAACAACCACCTGAACAGATACTTGTGACACTGTCATGGAGGTTTATGGGAATGATACAAGTTTGAGGTGTGTATCAGGAGCACACAAAAACATTACAAAAAACAAAAACTGCAAATAAAAGTGGCAATGTTCCTTAAGGTGTGTTGGATGGGAAGGGTTACTCTTAAGTATCTCTTTTATTGTGTTCAGTGTCACTGGTCTTTGAATTAATAATTGCTGTATATTTTGGGGGAAAAAACATTTAGGAAATCTGACAGGATAAATAAATAAATAAATAGCCCTGACAAAGGACAACCTTTAAACAAAAGACACACACACACACACACACACATTCAGGACTTTCCTCTGAAACATCCTGTTTCTTTGTAAATCTTTGTTTACTGTACAGCAATTTTACCACTTCTATATGTGATACTGAAATACACCACAGATAATTTCTGCATTCTTCTTCATATGTCATTTGAGATTTTAGGGAATTTCAAAGGAAGTTTTCTGCTTCTAAAAAAAAACCTCCATTATTGCACGATTTCTCTGTCATTTCTATTAGCATTTGCCATAAACACACATCATCCTAAAGGAGACAGCAGCTTTTCCTGGACTGAATCCTTCACAAGTCACTCACCCGGACCTCCTTGGGTTCAGTTTTAGGGCTTTTGAGACTCAGGGTAGGTTGCGGCTCTGGCATCGCAGCCTGGCCATCACCGAGCTTCACTTCCTGTTCAGGGAAGGCACCGTGTCGGCTATTTTTCTTTTTTCTCTTCTCCTTCTTGTGCTCGTTCCTCCTGGTCGACTCCTGGAACTCGTGCAGCAGGTCTCCGCACAGCGACGACTCGAAGAGCTCGCGTCCGTTCTGATACGTCTTTATGATCTTGATCTTGATTTCCGGGGAGTTCGTCTTCTTCTGGGTGACTGGCTCGGAGGCTACGTCCTGAATGGAGGCATGAAGGGGAGGTGGAGAGGAAGGCAGGATGAGGGAGGGAGGGGGGTAAACCGGCTGCAAATGATGTGAAGACGAGGAAGTTGGAGGAGGTAGAGGAGGAGGAGGCGGCGGAGGAGGAGGCTGATGAGGTAAAAGTTGAGGGTTGGGCTGGTGCTGCTGCGACTGATGTTGAGGATGAGTATGGGTGTGGTGATGAAGGTGCGAGTGAGAAGGAGGAAGAGGCGGGGAAGAGATGTGAGATGACGGCTTTTCCTGAACGACAGGCGACCTCAGCACCGTCCCCTCCCCTAAGATCAGCCCGTGTTCATGGTGATAGTTGCGGATGGCGCCGTAACCGTTAGCCGAGCCATTAGGGAACTGCGAGTACAGTGCGAATTTGGCCTGCTGCTCGTAGGCGCCGATTCCTGCCTGGTAACCGTTGGTGACAGCCCCTAGGTCGTCCGGAGGATAGGAGAACCCCGGATCGAGGGGCGAATCGTAGGCGGAGGGGCCTCCCTCGTCCCCGGGGTCACTGATGGCATCGTACACGTCCTCCTGTCTGATGTTAGCTGAGTCAATGAGCTGAGGCGGTTGCTGGATTGTGTTTCCCATGATCCCTTGCATGAAAGAGAAGGAGAAATCCATTGTTCTGCTCCAGCATCCTTAGGTTTCCCTTTTTCGTACAGGGTCTGGGGGGGGGTAGAAAATATGATTAACACGTTGTGGTAGGTGAAGATGATTCTGTTGAATACTTCATTCTGATTGGTCAGAAGGTGTCTGATCAATTAATTCTGACAATAACCCAGCTGCACTTTTGCATTAATCTGCTTGTTTCTATAGTAACGCCTTGTTCGGATGCTCTACATAAAAAGATGTAGAAACATGTAACCATTCAAAAAATGTTTTCTTTCTTAAGATGTTTATTTAGCAGTTACATAAGGAGTCTGCAGTTTCAGCACTTTGTGGTTTCTCAGCTGTTTGTTATTTTAACTGCAAGAGACAGAAAAGAGAGGCTGTGGTGGTGGAACGTCTGCTTAAAGCTACTACAACGTAAGTGATACCTGGAATTGGTTTCATGGACATTCCAACACATTAAAACTTTAAAAAAAAAGAAGAAAAAAAAAAAGTATGTTGTTCTGATGGCAAATCATTGTGGTATAGCAGAAACAAAGCATCCTGTCACTGGAAAATAATCAACTTTGCATCATTATGCTGCTGTTTTGTGCACGTCAAGCTCCCTATGCTGCCAAGTGTCTCATCTAAGAGCTACAGTTCACTCAGCCTGAACTCTTCAAGGCAGTGATGTTCCCTTCATTCACACAAGCACACAGATGTACCACCAAATGTAATAAACAATCACAATAATCTCCCTGACAAAACATTAGTACCCATCGCTCGCACGCCTCTATGTACGAATGTCACTTGGCACAAAACCTGAGACTCTGAGGTCGTCTTTTGTGTTCTGCTTAGACATGACACACGACACTGACACTCCCACGGTCCAGGATGACAATCGCAGGGTGCACGGTGACAAATCTGTGCCTGACTTGTTAAACAAGCATAATGGGGACACAGTGCCTGGTCTGCAAAACCACAGAAACGCAATATTATTCAAATATAAGAAAAAAAAAAAATACTCAAAAGCTCAAGGTTCTTTCATTACTTAGTTATGACTCACTCACCTTTATTTAAAAACACACACATTCTGTGTTATGAGAGTTTTAGCCCATGTCAGCTACCTGGCTGTAATTACGCTCATGTTTGTGTCCTTTTTCATTGTTTCACCTGCTGGTCCAAATAGTTTTCTAAAGGATTGAGGTTGGGTGATTGTGTAGGACGGTCACAAAGTATCCGGGGGTTATGCACAGTCTCACTCAGATTTGCTCATAATCCTAGAATGTGGGAGTGAACGCTGGACAAAGTCTAGCCAACAACGAACAATCTGCTTTACATCCATTCAGGAAGGCATCCGTCCAAAACTATTGCAACTATCTTGTCCTGGGGGCACTCTCATGAGAACCTGAGGCCCAGTTACTGGACCTTTTGCTGCTATTTTTTTGTATACCAAAAACTTTCAAGATATCCAGAAGCCCATTAGTCTGTCTTTTCGGTAATGTGTTTATAAGGGTCCCTTTGATGCGTCATTTCAGTTACATATAGCCGCGGTGAGCGTCTTTTCTTCAAAGAGTTCCCTGTGGGTATATTTCTGAAATGGAGCAACTGTGTGCATCTGTACATAGTCTGCAAATGAGACATCCTTGTTATGGAGACTTAAATACAAACAGTGCTGTTGTACAGATTTCACCCGAACACAGCCGGTCCAGGACGCGCTAACAAACTGATGAGATCGATCTGAAATCCTCTTGTAGAACACAATAATAATGCTCATTTGCATATCGACAGCAGCGTGTACAGTACAGTCCATACGACCTGAGAATGGAGGAAACCTGCTGGTCGAACATCCTGCTCTGACTGCTGCGCTCAAAGCAATGCTGGACATGGGGAGTTCCTACTTTTTAATTTGCAATAAAAAAAAAAGCAATGCTTGGAGATTTAAAATAATCTCATGTTAAAAAAGACAGAGATAGAGAAGCTGGTGTTTGTTTAACAGCTGTAAAAGCAAACTGTCGTGACTGACCAATGCTCGTTGATATTAACAGCTGAAAAGGTCCTGAGGTTATTACAGAATCCCAAAGCGCTCTGGTTCAATGTTAAAAAGCTAGGCTTGTTAAGGACACTACACGAAGGCACGATTTCATCATTCATGAGGCATTCAGATCGCTTAAAATTTCCCAGAGACAAGGAGTTACCAGTGGATGCATTTTTGGTACAAGGTGTTTAGATATTCGCTCTTTCAGAGTTGAATGGAACGCAGCACATACACTTGACTATCTAGTATCTAAAAGGCGGTAGATGAGCAATTTCCATTCACAAATTTCGATCTAGAAGAAAATCTAGATCTAGTCTAGATCAACATTTTGCAGATGCTCTTATCCAGAGCCACTTCCATGCATCTCATTTATAAAACTGAGCAGTTGACGGTTATGGACCTTGCACTGGACCCAGCTGGGCAGTGGCAGGATATACATTTTTTTTCACCAAATGAACATTTTAACCACTGAGCTTCCACTGCCCAGGTCACCATGCTGAAAAAGCCAGCTTGGCCTCCAGAAACATTTCATCTGCAATGTTAGAACACAAGGTGCTCTCGCTTGGCCCTTTGAGAGACTGCAACCAACAGAGGACAGTGCTGATCCTCCCTTTTTAGAGAAGCTCACAATCGAGTGCAAAAAGTGTGGTTCTTGTAAGTTCTAGCACATCATCTGGGCTTAATTAGTGCATTTCATGTCCAAGTGTGAACACAATACTGTACTAGAAGTGGCTGTAGTATACTGCAGAAGCATGGTAGACTAAACTTGTGAGTGCTCCAATTGAATACAATATTATATAAAAGCTCTATAGACATTATGGGCACTTTCACGGCTTGGCCCAAGGTGTTTATATTTCCAAACTTTAATGATAAAACTGAACAGAAAAAGTGACTCAGATGGTATCTCTCTCAGAAAAGGGGTACCGTTTCTTATCACTACGGTTGTACCATTTACATTTCTAGCATTTGGCAGATGCTCTTATCCAGAGTGACTTCTCTCATTTTATAGAACAGAGCAATTGAGGGTTTAGGGCCTTGCTCAGGGGCCCAGCAGTGGCAGCTTGGTGGACCTGAGATTCGAAGTGACGACCTTCCGTGTATACTTGCACCCTCAAGTATACACCTGTTATACATGTAGTATGTATTTTAACTAAAGATTTACTCTTACAGGAAATTACAGTTCAATTACATTTGAAATCTAAAAGAAATGTCACACTATATGCACATTTCTGGTTGAAACATACATATTAAAAAGGTATAAAATACCTAACCCTAGCTCAAGTGGTTAAGGCTCTGGGTCGTGGACCGGAAGAACAGGGTTCAAGCCCTAGCACTGCCAAGCCGCCACCGTTAGGCAAGGCCCCTAACCCACCCTGCTCCAGGTGCGCTGCATCATGGCTGACCCTGCACTCTGACCCCAACCCCCAAGGATAGGATATGCGAAGAAATAATTTCACTGTGCATTAATGTATACGTAACAAAAAAAAAAACTTTTCTTTCTGTGTGTATATTTTTTTGACTTAGTGTTTAAGAGACGTGTGTGATTTATACATGCAGTTTAAACCATTCTTAATGCTTTCCATGCATTCAGGGTAAAGGCAGACGTTCTGTTCCGGCTTTAAATATAAATATTCTCATTTAATTCAAGCAAAAGTGTCAAACTGGATTTGTGACGGTGTAAACGTCCATCTGCGGTCCTGTATGTCCACCGTTACAGTACCCAGCGCTGATTAAACCCCATCACATCAACACTTTCCTGTTTAACAACTGTCCTCCATCACCCGTCTCTTTTTTACGTACCGTATTTCTACACTTCAGGTTTCAAGGTGATCATCATGTACAGTTTAAATATCAGCTAGAAAGATTCACGAAGACGTGATGAGAGATGTGTGGATTATATGAACAGTTAACGAGACCTCAAGAGCTGCATTTGGTGCTTTGGGACTTGATCAAGTATCTGAATTAAACTGTTGAAGAGCTTTTAGCTCATAAAAACGAGAAATCTTCGCAAAGCAGTTCATTACACTTAAAATTGGAGGCTTTGTTTCGTTATCTGCTGCAACAAAGTGATAAGCAAGTAAAAGAAAACGAGTGATGCTTAAACACTGAGGTAAACAAATGAGCTGAGACAACACTGAGCTTCTGAGTTGCATCACCTCCTCAAACATGGGGACTTAAATGTAATTCTTTGAAACTTCTACACTTTAATACACCAAGAAGTTGTGACAAATGAACTGATTTGTTACCACACACCTCATCTTATATACCTACTAAAGCTGTGTTGCTGAATTTCAATGCTCTTCGAGCTCAAACATGACTGCTAACTTAATTCAAACATTGTTTGCTGTCAAGGCTAACGTTAGCCTGTTAAATATTTGCTTTATTACATTAATTATTATTATTACTAATACCAGAAATACATTTCAGCCTACATTTAGCATCGTTACACGGCTTACAAACTGCTAGTACGTCAAAATGTTTAGTTAAAACCAATTTAATCAACGCGTTTAGGATGATATGATGATAGCATGTTGGCTCCAGCTATATCCTGGTGCTTAAAAAAAAAAAAAGAAAAAAAGAAATGCACCTCGCTCGTCATAGGAAATGATTTATAAAAAGATATTAAGCATGTGTAAATCGGATCTAATTCGTATTTTCACTCTGAAGTCAATTCAGTCATGAAAAGGAGATGTGTTAACTGGTTCAAATGTTTCGCTTTCCTGTAAAAGCGCATATGATAACATGTATGCGAAACCGAAGCGCCAACATGGCTGCCCTTTAAATCAAACTGGCCCGTTTACATTTGTAACCTTTCCGACAAGTGGACGTTATATTAAAACGGGAGAAAATCAGGGAGGAAAACCCGACGTAGTGCGTTTTCTATTAATTCACCCGAAAGAAAACGAGAAAGAAAAAAAAACGGCGCAAAGCATGCAAGGCTAGGGTTCATTTTGACGCCATGCGAGCAAACAACGAGGCAAAACAACAGCAGAATAAAAAATGTCGGTACCTTCAGCGTTTCCCATTCTAAACAAATACAGCAAATAATCTGATTCCGGGTGCAGAGATCATAAATCTAAAGCGATCTAAACAAAGGAGTTGAGCAGAGCAGCTTGCAGAGACACGGAGCTCCTGCTCAGGCGAGGCTTGATCGGGAGAGGCCCGATGTTTTAGTGCAGATCAGGGCAGACTGGACTCCCACAGATTTGATTCAAGCCTTTGCTCGCTCTCTCCCTCTGGATGCAACAAAAGCCCCTCTGCTCGAAGCGGCCCGGTTGCCAGATTGGAGCAAAACAGGATTAGCAGTTAAAAATCACCCGGCAAAAAATCCTGCATAGTGAAGGGGTTCATTAGACAGATTACTCGATCCAGTTTTGATTGATCACAACTGACAATGTCTAATAAAATAATTTTTCTGGGCGGCAAAAGCATCAATCAAATATGACTCGTTTAATCTTGCAGCTCTGATTGAACCAATCCAGTTGTCTTGCTCAGTCCAATTTGATCAGGCTAATCTGGCAACCTGATCAATTTAATCTATCAACCCTGATTAATCCGTTTCGTTTACCTGATCGTGGCTGTCAGATTTGACCAAATCTGCGTGTCATGCTGAAGGTATTAACATAAATGCAAGGACATATTCCGAATTTCCAGATTTTGTTCGATCAAACGTTGCCAGATTTGTTTCATCATGATTACCAAATCTGTCGAATCAAGGATTCCAATTTAAAAATGATTAAAATATGTTAATTGATCTGATTACTTTTTTTTTTAATTTTTCTGGTTTGCCTGATGATGATGACGATGATGATGATGATGACGATGATAAACAATATAATTAAAATGATTACTAATATTAAAATAAAAGGGGTTTGAACTGTTCAAACCCATCTAGTGTTACATTCAAATCGATCAATCTGGCAACTTGATGAGTCCAATCCACTAACCCTGATCAATTAGTTTAATTTACCTGATCATTGCTGTCAGATTGGATTGATCAGACTTGATTAGCGGTAGCAAATTTTCCACATTAACGTGATTGATAAAATCCCCTTAAAACCTTATCACTTTGGACTTGGATAGAGTTGGCAAATTTGATCACTAGATTGATCAGAAGTAGAGTTTGTCGAGGTTGCCAGATTGTTCTCAATCATCTAGGTGGTAAACAAACTAATTTTTTCCCCGACTGCAGTAATTATTATCTTATTAGCTGATCACTCATGGTTGCCAGATTGTTTTGAACAGATGGCGTTGAACGTGATTAATCATGAATGAATCAGTCAGGGCTGCTTAATTAAGTTAATTCTTGAGAGTGAACTAAAATCTAGTCACCCTGGAACACTCGTGTACCTTTGGATAGAATTACAAAATAAACAAAGATCAAACAATTAAAATTTACATGCATTCTCTGAATAAGTAGACTCTTAAATATCACATAAATTAAGTGGCAGTAATTGACTAGAATTTCTCAACGAAAATAATAATTATGCATTATCTGGCAACACTGTTTAGCGCGAAAGGGAGATCTTCCTGATTGGATGTGCTACGTGAGTGAAATGCATTATGGGACATGTAGTTTTTGTTTTCTTTCCCTGATATATGCTACACGTAGCTCACGTAGCTAACACATTCCATGAGAAACACAGTATCATATCATAACATAACAGGCTGTAATTGTGTAATGATATAATTATTTACTGCAGTCACAGAGTACATTCACCAGTGAAAAATAGTCCAAAGAATGTAATCAGATTACATTTTTTATGGATTAGATTTTTAATGTCCATGACGTATAGTGCATTAATCTATAATTACTGAATTTCTTCCTTCATTTCTATCTCAAAGACACTATATATGGTGTAACAGCATGCATGTTTTTTTCATCAAATACAAACAACATTCTTTTATCTCTCAATAAGTAAATAAGTGCTGTTATTTATTTATTGATAGATCATTTAATTCAAACTGATGTTATTTACTGACTACATCGATCAGCCATAACATTATGAGCAGTACCAGGTGAAGTGAATAAGACTGATGATCTCCTCATCATGGCACCTGTTAGTGGGTGGGATATATTCGGCAGCAAGTGAACATTTTGTCCTCAAAGTTGATGCGTTAGAAGCAGGAAAAATGGGCAAGCGTAAGGATTTGAGTGAGTTTGAAAGGGGACAAAGTGTGATGGCTAGACTACTGGATCAGTGCATCTCCAAAACTGCAGCTCTTGTGGGGTGTTCCCGGTCTGCAGTGGTCAGTATCTATCAAAAGTGGTCCAAGGAAAGAACAGTGGTCAGGACAGGGTCATGGACGGCCAAGGCTCACTGATGCACGTGGGGAGCGAAGTCTGGCCCGTGTGATCCGATCTAACAGACGAGCTACTGTTGCTCAAATTGCAAAATGCTGGTTCTGATAGAAAGGTGTCAGAATACACAGTGCATGATGGGTCAGGGCTGATTTGGCAGCAAAAGGGAGACCAACACAATATTAGGCAGGTGGTCATAATGTTATGCCTGATCTGTTTATGAAAACTACAGGAAGCAAGATGGTGCTGAAGAGTTTGGGTTGTTATTATTATTATTTTTATTATTATTTCATTATTATTTTTATTATTAAAATTATTTAAAGATATTTTAATAATAATAATAATAATAATAATTATTATTATTATTATTATTATTATTATTATTATTATTATTATTATTATTGTTATTTTCTTTCCGGGTTAATTATTATGTTATGTAATGGTCATCATTAGAGTATCCTTTTATATTTTTACATCAACAAAAACAAACAAAATAAACAAACCAATAAACTTTTTTATTGGTAGCATGTGGGAGACACATAATGGTCAACATCCTTCAATGAATGTTTTAAGTTGTTAGATACCTTTGGCAAGGTGGTGCAAGCTATAAAGAAAACTGATGACACACTTACACTAAATTGCCAAAGGTTTTGGGATGTCTGCTTTTACATACACATGAATGTAATATGGAGTTGTCCCGCCCTTTGCAGCTATAATAGCTTCAACTCTTCTGGGAAGGCTTTCCACAAGGTTTAGGTGTGTGTTTATGGGAATTTTTTGACCATTCCTCTAGAAGAGCATTTGTGAGGTCAGGCACTGATGTTGGGTGAGCATGCCTGACTCACAGTCTCCACTCTAATTCATCCCAAAGGTGTTCTATCGGGTTGAGGTCAGGACTATGTGAAGTACCTCCTTACCAAACTGTTCCAACAAAGTTAGGAGCATGAAATTGTCCAAAATGTCTTAGTATACTGAAGCATTAAGAGTTCCTTTCACTGGAACTAAGGGGCCAAGCCCAACCCCTGAATTCAATGATTTGGAGGGGTGTTCCAAAACTTTTGGCAATATAGTGTATATGAAAGTGACAGATAGGATAAAATGACACCTGAAATTCACACTCACCCAGTTGCTGGGAATACTGACGATGCCAGATCCATGCTTGCCCAGAAGCAAAGGAAATAAAAGTGTCCACACTGTGCATGTTGAGGGACTGAATATGCTTAGAATGTCAATCACAGCAACATCAATCATTCATGAGCACATGGAGGGTAGATAGTGCATGAGCAGTAGTTTGACAGATAGATGGGAAATGGCAGGTGAACAAAGTGGAGAGAAAATTGAAAAACTACAACAACTCACATCCTGATGCTATAGCCTACAAATAAGAGAGGATTGCTCATTTAAGACTACACATTCTGTCATTTGAACAGCAATAAAATAAGCACAGCAGGACTGACTTTCTATCAGGTTATAGATTCCACAACCTCATGTGGTTATATGATCATGCTCAATTCACAACATGGCATTTAAGAGAACAGACACTGACTCTTATTTCAGTTTGGGATGCACCAGAGTTTCAGCAACAATCTGAAAAAACAATAAAACAATAATTACAAAGTACATGAGAAGCATTCATTCTTTGTTTCGTGACTCAGGAAGTGTTTCATATCAGCTATGAGACTGAATATGGCTGCCCATCATTGTGTTTAGATTTTATCCAACCCTTCCCCTTGTTCTTTTAAAGTTCCAATAATTTTGGAGTTGACTACTTAGCTATAAGACAATCTCACCTGAATATAGAAAATCATAGACATGTGCGCCCCAATGGGACTCAAATGATCAGATGATCGCTGAGGTGAAAAAAGAATGAAAAAAGGTGAAAAAAACGGTTTGAAAATTCGTCCTGTAATTTTCTCAGAGGAGGCCTGAGGAAAATCATCTACATGGCTGAACTGAACAGAAATAATACCACCTGGAAAATAGAAAATTACCCTATCTTTTCAAGAAAGTCTGTTGCTTTATTTGACTAAATATGAGAGAAAAAATAAAAATAAAAAAAAGAATAAAAACATTTAGACACATGATACAACAGATTTACCTGGTACTCAATTCTTCACGGTCTTATTTCTATTAAGTCTAATTTCCATCAAGTGAATTACAGTGGGGGGCACGGTGGCTTAGTGGTTAGCACGTTTGCCTCACACCTCCAGGGTTGGGGGTTTGATTCCTGCCTCCGCCGTGTGTGTGTGGAGTTTGCATGTTCTCCCCGTGCCTTGGGGGTTTCCTCCGGGTGCTCCGGTTTCCTCCCCCGGTCCAAAGACATGCGTGGTAGGTTGATTGGCATCTCTAAAATTGTCCGTAGTGTGTGATTGCGTGATTGCGTGAGTGAATGAGAGTGTGTGTGTGCCCTGCGATGGGTTGGCACTCCGTCCAGGGTGTATCCTGCCTTGATGCCCAATGACGCCTGAGATAGGCACAGGCTCCCCGTGACCCGAGAGTAGTTCGGATAAGTGATAGACAATGAATGAATGAATTACAGTGAGGGGGGCGCGGTGGCCTCCGTCGTGTGTGTGGAGTTTGCATGTTCTCCTCCCCCGGTCCAAAGACATGTATTTTAGGTTGATTGGCATCTCTAAATTGTCCGTAGTGTGAGAGTGTGTGTGTGCACTGCGATGGGTTGGTACTGGGGAGTATCCTGCCTTGATGCCTGAGATCACTCCGCCATGTGTGTGGGGTTTGCATGTTCTCCCCGTGCCTCCGGGTACTCCGGTTTCCTCCCCTGGTCCAAAGACATGCATTGTAGGTTGATTGGCATCTCTAAATTGTCCGTTGTGTGTGTGTGTGTGTGTTAGTGTGAGTGAATGAGAGTGTGTGTGTGTGCCCTGCGATGGATTGGCACGTCCAGGGTGTATCCTGCCTTGATGCCTGAGATTCTCGGGGCACAGGCTCCCCGTGACCCGAGAATAGATCGGGGAAGTGGTAGACAATGAATGAATGAATAAAGATTTCTACCTATGCTGAATCTGGCCCTCTCCAATATGGCGGACGCTAACATGGCCTTTACTATTTATCGACCTAATCTGTGCTATCGCTGAGAGCATGGCTTAAGAATAAGGAACATCATGTAAAAACTGGGAATAATTACGTTTTATTTACATTTTCCAATTCATATTAGTAAGTTAACATGAGTAAGTAAGTTAGTACTGAAAATATGAGTCAACAAGTGTGTGTGTGTGTGTGTGTGTGTGTGTGCTGTTGCTCCTGGCAACCACACAACACCGCCGTCTGCGTAAAGTGACCGCAACCACCATTTTCAACAAAGCTGAGATAAGACTCATTAGTATTTAACGTCAGATCCCTGAACAGTTTTCTCCACCGTTTTCTTCTCAAAAATGGCACTGGAGCTGATCTGAAATCAGGCACTCAAGCCCAGAACACTTCTTTATTTACCGTGGGTATTCCGGGTATCGCATGTTCAGATCTATGAAACCTTATTGGTCAATCATCACGTGTCGCATAGAGAGGCATAATTCTATTGGTTGTTCTTCTGTCAATCAAACGGCTTCCTTTCTGCTGACGTCAAAAAACCTCCTGACAGCTTATTAGCCAATCGACACTCAGCTTTTCGGCTCATCCGGGCAACCCAGCTGCTGCCGTCGGTTCAGTACAGAAGATGAGAATAGTCGGCGGCCTAGCTCGTCCAGATAGCTACAGTCGGACAATTTAACCTCGGATTTAATAACATCACCGCTGCATTTAACAAAATATACGAGTAAAGTAACTTTGGAGGAATAACTGCATAATCGTGAATGGCTCAAATCCTTTTTAGAGGAATAATTTTTGCTGCTGGACCGTGGACACTAAAGAAGAAATTTTACCCTCGTAACGTTATCGCTTACAGACGAAATCCATTTTCCTCTCAGCCGAGTCAAATGATTTCCGTCTAACTTTGACTTTTTTTTTTTAGGACACTCAAAGTTTCAAACAGGTATTTATTTCCTTCGCATTTTTCCTAAAGCTACCACGTTTATCTGCAGTTTTCGATGGCTGTATACACGCAGTGACGTTGCCACATGTTTGGGATCTGGGTTGAATCCCTAATCCGTGTATACTGCCTAAATAGGTGCACTACTTTATAGGGAAAAATAATGCCTCCGTGTACACTATTTAGTGTGTTTTATATCCAATTGGGATTCGTCTCCTTATGCGAGTCAATATTGCTTGTTAAACCGAAACGTTATGTTTTTGTGGCGTTATTGCAAGCACTGTAGGAAATATGCGCTAAATATTTTCAGTTTGAATTGTTTTGACTCTCCGTTGTCTCAGATAAGTAATAAGAATAAACATAGTGCTGTATGTCGGGTGTTGAAGCGATTATTTCGTGCACTGTATGTAAGGAATAGGGAACCGATTCCCCAAATGACTCTTTTTTACGAGTGATCTTCATGTGTCGAAATTATTAGTCATTAATACGTCGCGTTAGCACAAAAACCCCCCAGATGTAACAGAAAAGAATCGGAAATAAATCATTCGACTGAAAAGAGGATGTTATCATCCAACCAGATGCTTGTTATTGTGAATAACAGGATTCAAATGTTTTAGAAGTACTGCCTATTTCTGAAAATAGTCTTATGACGTAATTGATCATGAAAACCGTATTATGTCGTCATAACACAACACAGCTAATACTTTGTGCACCTTATTGATCAGAAATGTATCAGAAAAGGCTTGTCATAACACTGCAGGTAGTATTATGATACTTGTTCTTATTTGTTTTTGGAAAATGCATCATGCAGTGATGCAGTTCAGTGTAATGAGTGAATGTTTTACATACTAGTCAGTTATATACATTATAATGTTACAGTCTAATTTCCATGCTAGCTAATCCTTTTAATTTCTCAGACCTACTTTTTCTCCTAGTTATCATTAATTAAATAGCAGACATGTTTGGCCTCAAGCTATGTGAGTGTGTTATAAACTTAGCAGGCAGCAATCTGACACACACGTTCCCATGGACCTATTTGGTGACACACCACCACCGCAGTGTTATTGTTCACGAGAAACTGAGAGCTGCTCCAGGATGCCACTGAGCTGATTTATTACCTTTGTTTGTTTTTTTCGTCACTAACCTCTTGTTGACTTGACATGTTTGTCTGAGATTTATTTATTTTTTGCAGGGCATTGTGCGGTTTGAGTTCAGCATGGCCGTGTTCAGCTCTCAGGTGCTGCTCGCAGTCACGAGATCAAGGTGAGATGATGTTTAGAGTTTTTCAGAGATGTGATTCATTTTGCTGTTTAATCGCTGCTTTGGACTTGTAAGCAGCTGTGACTTTGGTGAGGAGACTTTGTGTGTAGTTATTCTTGAAGTTGATCCAACACAAGTGCTCTAGCTACACTGAAATTAGGGGGAAAAAATAACACATTAGTGTGCTTTTCTTGGACACTTTTATATAAACACATGTGTTATTTGTTTTCTTTTTTCTTTATTTCCTTACCGCTCAGATCCTAACCCCATTCTCAGACTCGAGTGTGAAAGAAACAAAGGAAATTGTTTGTGTGTGTTCAGGCTGTATTAGTTAGGCTAATTGCAGTATGGTCATCAAGAATGATTCATAAATTATAAACCAGGGCAGTGATGAGATTTGCTGCTTATTTGGTTTGTAAGCACATATCAGTGTTGCTTACATCATTTCTGACCTGCACATAATTTCTGAGCTAACTGAATGATGGGCTTGTTTGACCTACTTAAAATCCATGACCTAGCGTCAATGAGGATGTAAGTTCCTCTGGATAAGGGCATCTGCTAAATGTTGCAAAAGTCTTGCTAGCTACTTATAATGAGTCCTCTACTCCAGCTCTTGAAGCAATTTACGTCTACTACTAATAATAACATAGACAGAGACTAACACAGTGTTATAGCTATTCCCAATAAGAGAGGAATATTAAAGGAAACTTTGTGTATCTAAAAAATATTAAGGATACCACTGCGTCGCTCTGTAAGACTGAACATGGGCAGAAAAAATTCAGTCTTTTGTATGAAAGTGGTTTTGATTTGGTATAAATGTTGTTTTGAAAGTTTCATCTTGAAAAACAAAAACTTTATCCCAAAGTTGAGTAAAATTAGAGCTCAGAAACACACCAGATGATAAACATAGATAATGAGCACTGTATGTTGCACACTGGATCAAAAACGATTGTGTGTTTGTCAGAAAAAGCCTCTGATTATGTATTGTGTGCTCTAGACAACGTGCGTCAGTGGCAAATTAAATAAAATTTAGACATTTAATACAGTAATATGGAAATGTAATGAAACATGCTGGATATTGTTTTTCTTTATCACAGTGTTATCGTGTGTGTGTTTTGTTTTTACTTTTGGACGCTTTCAGTTTCATGTTGTGTTTAATGTTGCTGGTGGGAATCCCCTAGTCTTTTTACTGTTACCAGGTATTCATAAGAGACCAGCATGCTGGGGTTTTAAATAACAGGAGAGATCATACAGTTCCCTTCTTTGCTTCAGCTCAGGGTTGAATTTCTTTTCTAAATATCTTGATATATCCCTTAAAAAATTGTAAAATTTGATTTCTAGTGATATTGAAAGGTGTTAAATGTAATAGTTTAAAGTTTAACTTGTTTGCACAGTCAGACTTATGTTTTAGAACTAATAATCAGAGTATGTCTACTAGAGAAAGGCTATAATTGATTCATTGTGGGGTTTTTGTTGTTTTTTTTGGTCTTTCTCAGAGGATCGTACTTGCTCTCCAAACGGCATGGCTGTTCCTCTCTCTCCTCGTCCTCTCTCCGTTATCACCTCACCACATTGGATCTCTCATCCCTCGGTGCTCCCAGACCCCTCTACCTTCACATCTCTCGCACCACCAACCCACAGACCTTCTTCATCCCTGCTCGGACCCTTCACTCCTCCTGCACCTGGCTCCAGGAAGTAAAGAACACTCCTGAAGGCGAACAGGTGAAGGCTGACGTCGTTCCCGAGCCCACCAAAGCCGTGGCGCGTAAATCGATTGGTCAGAGAGTGCTGGACGAGCTGAAGCATTACTACCATGGCTTCCGGCTCCTGGGAATCGATACGAAGATCGCCGGACGCATGGTGTGGAGGCTGCTGCACGGACAACAGCTCACCCGCAGAGAGAGGAGACGGGTACGTTCAGGGCAATTTACACATGCAAAGACGCTCTTGGTGATGGAAAGCAGCCCTGGAGCATGAGCGGGGGTTTCAGTCTGCTAACATCAGGGGAGCGAGGGACCGACTCAGGGGGAAGGGAGCTCACTTAGGTGATGGATATCTAAAAATAGGAATGAGCTGTGAAGTGAAATCTTAGTTTCATTTCGCAAAGTAAGGTTTTCAAACTGTGGGTCTGATTTCATGCGGAAATAGAGATTGCAGTGTATGTATTTACAGGATTTAATGGTAGGTTCTGATAGTTTTGCTTCCTGGCTTTTTCATCACAGACAAGGAGGATTTTTTTTTTTTGAGGGGAAACTATGCTTTAGCAATGACTAAATTTCTCATCTCATCTATTGAGTTTAACCTGAATTTCCCATCGTTTCTTCCAACATTTTCCGAAATCTTTTGCATAGGAAAGATTCAGGCTAGACCAGGGGTCATGAAAAGTAGGCAGTAGGTAAGATTGAACTGGTTTACCACAACAGTACAAGTTCCATACTTCAATATCTCATTTGAAAACACCCAGTCCACGGATTCAACACGAGCTAACGCTAGCATTCGCACTTAGCTTAAATCAATATGATTGCTAGTTGAAATTAAGGCCCGTAAAAATGTATGTGGATTGTGGCTACATGTAGTGACTATTTAAGACCGTAAATCAGTATGGTGGCTAGTTATGATGTCCCTAATTTAGCCAAGTTTTGTGAAAGCCTAAGCTTCATTCATGTTGATAGCCTCACTCTCTCTGTCACTCACACACACACACCAATATGTAGAGAGACATTTAAGAGGGTTTATTTTCTAAATAACTCTAATTTCATGTTACAGAAAAATGTGTTAAGAAATTTTATGTGTATAGACTCTTGTTCTTGTTCCAGGTTACCTTCCTGTCCACTAATTTTTGCCTCTTACAAAAGCCACAAAGTCTTCCAGGAAGACAGTAAAGGCTTATTTCCTGCTTGAGTTGTAGTTAGACTGAAACTTAAGTTAAGTTGCACAACATAAATGCAATGTTTAGGTATTATTATTATTGTTGTTATTATTATTTTTATTTTGTTTTAGGTTGTTCTGTTTACATTTTTTAAATAAATAATTAAGGTTTTTTTTTATTTATATATTTGTATTTGCATTTTGAATGCAGTATGTCAATTAAATGCACTAAATGGGTTCAGATTTTATTTTCATTTCTCTAAATAGGAAACAACCTAGTTGTTCATTTTAAGAGACATGTCCTATTTTCTCTTACATATTTAGTTTTCCTCTTCAATAAAGAAAAAGTACTACTTATCCGATTACTCGATTAATCGATGGACTAATCGGTAGAATATTCGATTACTAAAATAATCGATAGCTGCAGCCTTATTGGCATGAAAAGTTTCTGCAGTAAATAATCCATTCACATGCGTCTGAGTAAATGATTTAACTCGTCACTCTGGCAACAGGAGACAAAGTTTTCACGCCCTTTATCGATTTTCATTTTATACTGGTCTCATTAGTGAAGTAATCTGTTCACTGGTCAACGATGGATTCAAGCTCCAGTACGAAACAAAACATAAACACTTCTCAGTTTAACACTGAGAGCGGTACACTAACTTGCACCATGCAGATGACTGTATAAGAGAATCATCATAGCTATTGTCTACCAACTTTCAGTGACCTCTGGTGAAAAGCTTTTACTGGCCTGCTTGGAAGCACTATTCATAAGAAAAGCTAGGAAATGCAGTGAAATCCCAGGGAGTCAGTTTCCGATTGCCCCATCATGCTTTGTTGAACATCTAATGCTAAGCGTTTTTTCCCCCTCCCTTTGCAGCTGATGAGGACGTGTGCGGACTTGTTCCGTCTTGTCCCTTTCATGGTGTTCATCATTGTCCCCTTCATGGAGTTCCTGCTTCCTGTCTTCCTGAAGCTCTTCCCTGAAATGCTTCCCTCTACTTTTGAGACAGAGTCCAAGAAGGCAAGTACTAAACAAACCCGAGGAGCTTCCGCCTGAATGAAGCATTTATAAACAAAATAGTGTCATATGTAGCACTGTATTCTCTAAATGCTTTGTGGTCCATGCTTGTTTTAAGATCCAAGCTGGAGCATTTAGATGAAAAATGGATGAGCGTTTGTTGTTTATAATCTTAAATTGTTGCTATAGGCGGAGAAGCAGAAGAAGGGACTCGCGGCTAAACTGGAGCTGGCGAAGTTTCTGCAGGAGACGATCGCCGAGATGGCGCGTAGAAATAAAGCGGCGGTGGGAGGAGACGAGACACAGAGGTTTTCCACTTACGTGCAGCAGGTACGAGAACTGAAGCCATAAATTAAAACGAGACGAACCTGTTTTCTTGGCTCCTCCTGTCAATTTACATTTTTATACTTTAGGCAAGATATGAAGTAGACTGATGAGGTTTATGTTCTCTGCTCATTTTCTCAAACAAACACATTATTTGAATCTTTGTCAGTTTGATGCGAGAGTGACAAGTGAAATTGTAATATTTGCAGTGTATTATCGTGCATTGAAATGAGTGCAGGATAAATTGGACATGCACAAGTCTGACATTACTCGTCTTATCATGGCTGTCAATGTCCTAAATCATGTTGGCGCATTTTTCCTTTTTTCAAAAAAAGATTATTCTTGCTATAGTATTTGAGGTTATTACTAAACAGTAGTAGGGAATGTTTAATTAATATTTGTTGGGCGTTATGGGATTAACCTTCTGTTATCGTATGTAAACTCCTAGTGTTTTCTTGCCTACAGAAACCAAAAATACGAGGAATACTGTGTGATATCATGAAACGATGTGGAAATATTTTATTTATTTATGTCTTTGAAAAGATTGTGATGTGTATGGGGCCAATCTAATGAACACAGTGGTGTTCATCTAAACCCATGCTAGTCTGACACCCTCACACAGTGCGCGTCAGGCTTTGATCTCGGCGAGCTTCGTGCTGTAGTGAAATGAACACAAGGCTAATCAGGACAGTTTATAATCATATTCCGGCTGTCAGCATTGCACCACAGTTGCTTTTCTGATTTGTTATAGAGGTGCATGTCACAGAGTAACATATTTCAGTGCAGACAAGCCTGTCCTTTTGGTGACGAATGTCAAAATTTCATTACGTGGCAATCTGTGTCTAGTTATGTGACATCATGCACAGTGGACAATGCAAATGCTACGCATTTTTAACATTAACCCCAAACATGATTTATGGCTGTGCTTAAAGAAAAACTGCACCACTCTGTCCAGGTGAGACACACTGGTGAGCAGCCCACTACAAAAGACATTGTGAAGTTCTCCAAGCTTTTCGAGGATGAGCTGACCCTGGAGCACTTGGAGCGCCCGCAGCTGGTGGCTCTGTGTAAACTGCTGGAGCTGCAGCCCATCGGCACCAACAACCTTCTGCGCTTTCAGCTCATGATGCAGCTACGTACCATCAAAGCTGACGATGAGGTAACGAGCAGTTGGTGCTTGTGCGCCTGCAGCTGATAAAACGTCTGTGCACTATTTAATTCTTTATTCCCCTTCCCCTCCATGTGTATGTGTAGATGATTTCCAAGGAAGGTGTTTCAGCGATGACCGTAGCTGAGCTTCAGGCTGCATGTAGGAGTAGAGGGATGAGATCTCTCGGTCTCACCACAGATCAGCTCCGAGAACAACTCCAACAGGTACAACAGCTCTGTAACGAGATAGACAGGCAGTAGGTGTTGTATGTGTGCGTGTTCCATTATCGTATGCAATGGGAGGACATGTTTAGTACAATATCTAGTGTTTTTCTGACTAAAACAGGAGTACTTTCTGCAATGTTTCGGTCATTAACATCATGCTGTGTTGTGTTGCAGTGGCTGGATCTGCACTTGAAAGAAAACGTTCCTCCATCTTTGCTGCTGCTTTCCAGAGCTATGTACCTGACGGACCTCAAACCCAAACCTCCCGTAATTCCTCCTGTGCCAAAACTGGAGGTACATAAAACTTTAAAAAACATACAAAAGATTTTGATGGCTTACACACACATCACTGACAGGGAAAGATGCATTGTGGTGTCTGTTCTTCTCCTTAAGAATGTAGCAAAGATGCAGGGAGTGGATACATAAAGCACAAAGGAAAAAATTGACCATACATACAGTACGGCAATATACTCTCCCATGTCGTTTTATTTATTTAAAGGCATTCGAGGTTCAGTTCTAATCTCTTACAGCAGGTGTAGAAGATAAGTTTATCTGATTCTCCTGAAAGCTGACAGGGTAAAATATTTATAAACTGGTGCTGAGTATGTACACTGATGTAATGTGCAGGTAATACTCTTACATTCTCGTTCAACCAAAGGCCATAGCTTGTAATTTTCTGACCTTTGATTTGGGGGGGTTAACATGCCCTTAAATTTCTTTGAGTCCTTAGCGCTGGCATGCAAAATAAAAATGAGTTCACATCATTTTTATTTATTTTGAATAACATCATCTCACACAGTTATTTCCTGCAAATGAACATGGCTCTGATATAGAGTTTAAGAGAAACTTAACCAGAAACTCTAATATCCTATTGATTCACACTGTAGCAGAAAGCAGTCATTTCATCCTATATCTACACCAACCAGGCAGAACATTATGACCACCTGCCTAATATAGTGTTGGTCCCCCTTTTGCTGCCAGAACAGCCCTGACCAGTCAGGCACTGTGTATTCTGACACCTTTCTATCAGAACCAGCATTACCTTCTTCATCAATTTGAGCAACAGTAGTTCGCCTGTTGGATCGGACCACACGGGCCAGCCTTTGCTCCCTACATACATCAGTGAGCCTTGGCCACCCATGACCCTGTCACCAGTTCACCACTGTTCCTTCCTTGGACCACTTTTGATAGACGCTGACCACTGCAGACCGGGAACACTCCAAGAGCTGCAGTTTTGGAGATGCTCTGATCGAGTAGTCTAGCCATCACAATTTGACCCTTCGTCAAACTCGCTGCAATCCTTACGCTTGCCCATTTTTCCTGCTTCTAACACATTACCTTTGAGGACAAAATGTTTCCTAATATATCCCGCCCACTAACAGGTGCCATGATGAGAGGGTGTTATTCAGTGCTCATAATGTTATGCCTGATTGGTGTATAGTGCACTATATAGGGAACTTTTTCAGATTTAGCCTGCTTCTAATCTTTGAGAGTCAATCTTTTGCTTGCACGTACACACACACAAACACACGACTGATAAGACGTCTCCAAGTTCAGCTGAACGTTATCTAATGTCACGTGTGTGTGTGTGTGTGTAATAGAAATCTCCTGTTGAGAGTGAATCTACAGCAAAGTCCCTTTCCTCTTCTGTGGAAATGCTGATTGACTCCGCCCCCGTCATCAAGGACAGGAAGGTTAGTGAGTGTGGTGTTCTTTTCAGTGTTTGTGACTGGATTCCTTTAGATAACCCTCCTAATTGCATGGTAGTTGTAAAGAGAAAACGCAATACACATTTTCTTCACACATGTTCCTAGAAGGAGCCTAGCTTAGCCTACCTCAGAGGAAGCCTCGACTCAAAGGAGTTCTGCTTGTGCAATGGTTTCTAGATGAATAGTTCCAGCATCCATTTTTTTTTTTTTTTTTTAAATTAAATTAATTAATCCCCTTGAAACAGGAGAACTTTTACAGGGTCAAAAAGTGCTTTCTTCTTGTCACTGTCTGAAATAAATACTTTACATGACACTAAATGCTATCTCTTGAGACCGCCCTCAAGGGCTGAAATATCTTGGATACCTTATACATCATATGGCAACAACATTATAATATACAGCAGCAAATACACTCCAAGGCATCATGCCAAATACAATACCATTTGGCCCTTGCCAGAAATGACCTCTGATCTCTGCTAGCAGCAATGATAACATCTCTGTACAGTTGCAGAGTGAATGTGTGCTTTTATTTACTGCCTACTAAAATAAACACAAAGGGAGATGCAGTAGAAGTAAGTGTATTGTGTATCATGATACTGATATGTTGTTACATCACTCTGCCCTTCTACCTACTGCTGCATGTTAAACAATAGATATTAAACATTTACTGAAATTGACCTAATTTCTGATCCTTACTGCATGTTTGTAGTAAATTACACTGGAAAAGGTTTGGTTTAATGGTGCATGATGTAGCGCTTACTGGTGTGGCAGTGGTAGGACCCACTATAAGGGTTACAAGCATCGGTTGATCTCACAGAACCTAAATGTGAAATCATTTCCAGTGTTTTGTGCATTTTGCTGTCATTATGTTCCTATAATATGAGTGTAACATTTTCTGTCTGCACCAGGCGGAAGAATTGGCGGAAAAACAATGTGACACGGACATGCCATCACCAGAGGCTCAGTTAATCCATGTAAGTGTGCACGTGTTTGTCCGTGCGTTAAGGTTGCATCTTACTGGTTAAACAGTGGCCCAGTTGTATAATTTGACCCCATGCATCAGAATTTCTGTATCAGCCCACAGTTTGTAGCTCATTTACTGCTCCCCAAATCCTCATGATTTACTTTCTGTGATCTGGGCGAAGCTGCTTTAACCTGCTGGAGGAGGACAGAAATAGAATCAAAGCTATATTTATCATCGCTTGTTGCTTTGTGTATGGTAAATTTTCAAGAAATCAGCTTTAGTCACATAACCAGTAGCCTTTCAGGTCTACTCCTAACCACTAATGATGACTAATTTCGTACTCTCTCTCTCTCACTCACTCACTCACTCACTCTCTCTCTATGCTATGTAAGCTTATCCTCATTTCTGTTTCTTTTCATCAGGCTAAAGGTGCAGAAATGGTGCAGAAATCCAAGATGACTGCTAACGGACTTTGAGAGGCTTCTTCTGGAAAATTCTCATTGTACTCTTCCTCATCTGCCGCGCCAACCATGAGGGCACACACTCACTTGCTGTCGCTCTCTCTCCCTCTCTCTCTCTCTCTCTCACACACACTCACACACACACACACACACACACACACACACACACACACACACACACACACACTCCAGGATCTCAGCGATAGACTCTGAAGCGCCCATGCCCTACTCCAGTGCGCCGTGGCCTATTTTTCTCTTTTCGCCCTTTTACGAACGAAATAGAATCCTTTCCGTTCATTTTGTGTACATTTGTAAATAAATTGTAAAATATTACCCGCACATTATAAATAATGATATTATTATGAAGACACGCTCCTCAGTTGGACACGTAACTGTGCCATATTTAACGGCTGAGAATCAGTCATGCTGTTTGTTTTTATTTTGCGGGCCTGAGCGCAGGCAGGTCGCGTTTACGGACGCATCACCAAGTTGACGAGTTGTACAGAATCCTCAGGCACCCGGAAGATGAAATAAACCAGCTTTCATCCTTGCACTCGACTCTTTCAGACCCGTTTGTGTGTTTGTACAAGTTAGTGCGATCATAAAAGATTGATTTTTTTTTTTTTTGTAATGGAAACTAAGCAGCTGCCTTTTTCACTATGTAAAGATCAGTCAGTGTTTGTATTTTAACTGAAGTATAGAAATTAATTCATAAGGATACTAACAGTTTGTAGATACTTAAAAGCCCAAGTCAGGAGTCTTGCAAAAAGAAATGTAGCAATTTATTTTGTTGTTTGGGGAAATGGTAAATGTGTATTTGTTTGTTTGTTTGTTTTTTATTTTCACCTGATGTTTGAATAAGCTTTATATATTTGTTGCATTGCCTGATTAGCTGAGCAATCAGTGATCTAGTGGAGTCATATCGCTCTGGTTATAGTCTTTTTGTTCTCAAATAATTATAATAATTAAGAAATTCTACTACACCTACAACACAAATATAATCTATATTATTATCTTCTGAATATATATATATAGAAATAATATTAAATCTAAATATTTATGGTGTGAAACAAACAACAAAAATAATTAAATTCATTGCAATACTGACTAAATAACTTGCTTTTTTATCACATTTTTACAGTTATGTTGTAGGTGTAGAAGCATTTCTATAATTTGAAATCAAAAACAAAACCAGCTGGAATTGTGCTAGTGGAACAATATTTGCTATTAACGCTTTCCAGGGCATTATGGGTAATACAGTGCATGATCCAGGAAATGTAATATGGTGAATATATAAGTGAGAAACAAATGAAACCACACCTGGGGCGTGATCTGGATTCTGCTCTCCTGCTAGCTAAAATATATTGCGTTTAAATCCGTAGTTAGAATAAAACTGGTGGGAAAAAAACAGGCTGATGGAGTGATGATGCCTTTATGCTCTTTACTGTGGTGTGTCTTAGCATGAAATTAGGAAGTAGCTGGAGATGATGGTGAAACCCTGTATGTGGGTGTTACCAGTCTTTGGTCCCTCATTGGGGCTTAATTTTTAAATGTTTACTTTAATTGTTACTGCTACTGGAGGAACATGTACAGTACTGCTCTTCATGAACACCCTGCTCCCTGTGTTATAACGTTTAACGGCACTTTAGATGAAACGGGATGGAAAAACAGCTTTGGTTTCTGATTTTTGTCTTTTGTTTAAAAAAAATGCAGAGCTTCATTTGTGACGCAGTGCAGTTACACACGTGTGTGTGTGTGTGTGTGTGTGTGTGTGCTTTCATGGCTTGAGGTTAAATATTTGCTGTAACACATTGTATGAGCCCAGATGAGTGTTATTACATTTCTAGATGACTGCTATGTTTTAATAAAGTGCATCAGCTGAATCTGATGATTGGTCCTGGTGGGTGTGGCCTAATATTATAATGAGCAGACCTCCCATGTATTCTGTCTACTTTTGGTAAAAGTGTGCAGGAGTAGTGAGTGACTGGTTAGCCCCACCCACTTTCCATGTAAACTATGCAGAAACTGGAGTGTCTGTATATTAAACTAACATCATGCTCACCTCATTTTAACTGTGGTGTTAAACTGATGAGGTTTATTTTTATTACCTGAAAGTCTGAGTCGGACCTTCATACCTTTTCATTTGGTGCAGCTTGAAACTCCATGCCTTTCACATAATAGTTTTTTTTTCTTGTTATATCGCTGTGTCCAGAATATTTAAGGTGCTCATGACCTGCCCTGTGTTTTTTTTTTTTTTTTTTAATGTTTTAACTCCCCACATGGTGTGCATATTGTGTGTCCTGTGAGTCTGATTACCTTATCAGACTGCCAACTAACCATCAGATTAACACACAGGTCGCAATGTGTATTCATGATCAAGGGGAGGTGGGTTGTGGTATAAAAGTGTTGAAAGACAGATGCGAAAATAAATCATCATTTAACAGTTTAGCATTGAGGCTCTGTGTGTGTGTTTTTTTCTGTATAGAAAAGACATTCATAATTATGGAGCACTCCGTACTTTCAGGATGATGACCCCTAAAGTTATTTAGTGAAGCCTGAAGGAGTGCTTGTATGATTTATGATCTCTCCATGCACAGAACCTATTCTTTATTAAAACAGTAATTACATTCCAGATGAGTTATAATCACTGTATGTTTGATAACATTGATTTCCTCCATTACAGACTCTCTGGCTTTGCTTCACAGATCAGCTGTATGCAATTTATTTGAAATCAAGCTATAGGACAAAATCTATCGGAGGGAGGAGGATGTGGTAGCTTAGTGGGTAAGGCTTTGGCCTACTGATCAGAAGGTTTTGAGTTTGAATCCCAGGTCCAAGGCCCTTAACGCTCAATTGCTCAGTTGTATAAAATGTGAGAAAAATGTAAGTTGCTCTGGTTAAGTGTGGCTGCTAAATGACCGAAATGTAAATGGATCACTTTCAGTGAAGTGTGTTGTGATATTAAATCACACTGATTTCCTATTTATATCTTGGTAAACATTTTGGCCGTTGGTTAGTACTCGTGATAATGAAGGAGAATTTCGACACCGGATTATTATCTAGCACAGTGTTTATTTATAGAGCCCAGAATTAGTAGGATGTAACGGTAACCGTTGAAAAGTACAGAAAATCCTACATCTTTCCTAGTTTTGTTTAAACCTCGATTTGAACTAGATTCTTACATGGTTTACAGGAAGCATCTTCAGTAATGTGCATAGCTACATCACAAGCTTTTTCAAGTAAACCTCTCAACAATTTGAAAGAAAAATGAATGTGATGCAGTTTTAAGATGAACTTTCCCTTGCGTTTTTAAAAGGAAGTCTCCCTGTAACAAATCATCTTTTGTTTCACTTTTCTTTCTTTCATTCATTTCTCTCTCTCTCTCTAGAATCTGAAAGAGCTTTATTGCCAAGTATGTTTGTGCATACAAGGAAATTGTATGTGTCACAAGTGTCACAAGCTCCAGTGCACAGAGACAGCAACAATACAAACAGCAACAACAAAAAATAATAAAATAGGATGAGAAAAACACATATTTAAATAGAAAAATATAATACTTTGTATGTACAGAATACAATAGAATGAGTTGAGATGTGGGGGTGGTAACAAATAAATATGGGGTTATTGCACATTTTTTATTGCCCAATATTGGGAACATTCAACTGTTCAAAAAGTAGATTGCTTGGGGGAAGAAACTGTTCTTGGGCCTGGCTGTACTGGTAGTTTCTGCTCTGTAGTGCCGACCAGATGGCAAAAGTTCAAAAAGGAGATGGCCTGGATGTGAGGGGTCCAGAGTGATTTTCTGAGCACTTTTCCTCACTCTGGATGTATACAGTTCTTGAAGGGTGGGCAGAGGAGCACCAATAATCCTTTCAGCAGTCCGAACCGTTCTGTGTAGTCTTCTGATGTCTGATTTTGTAGCTGAGCCAAACCAAACAGTTATAGACGTGCACAGAACAGACTCAATGACGGCTGAGTAGAAGTGTGTTAGCAGCTCTTGTGGCAGGTTGAACTTCCTCAGCTGATGAAGGAAGTACAATCTTTGTTGGGCCTTTTTGACAATGGAGTCTATGCAAGTGTCCCACTTCAGGTCCTGAGAGATGGTGGTGCCCAGGAACCTGAATGATTCCACTGTTGGTACAGTGCTGTTCATGATGGTGAGTGGGGGGAGTGCAGGGGTGTTCCTCCTGAAGTCCACTATCATCCCCATTGTTTTGAGCGTGTTGAATTCCAGGTTGTTAAGACTATACCAGGCAGCCAGCTGCTCAATCTCTTGTCTGTAAGCAGACCCATCACCGTCCTGGATGAGGCCGATGACTGTAGTGTCGTCCGCAAACTTCAGGAGATTGACAGATGGATCAGTAGAGGTGCAGTCATTGGTGTAAAGGGAGAAGAGCAGTGGGGAGAGGACGCAACCCTGGGGGGCGCCAGTGCTGGTGGTGCGGCTGTTTGACATGACATGACAATAATAATCATAATAATATCAATCACCTTCACCTTGTAGTTTGTGCACAGACATGATGTGCTACACTTGAATTAAATAAATAAAAAAAAGCACAATATAGAACGAATAAAGACGGTGAAAACACACTGTACTGTATGTGAATCGTGTGTGTGTAGGTTCTGTAAAACAGTAGTGTGGGATGAAGTGCATTCTAGTGGTCAGACCACGAATTGATAGTGTAGCCAACAACTTAATATACTGTTGTTTTCCTCATATTTACAGTAATACGCCACTTTGGAAAAAAGTCTGTTGCCTTGGAGAATTTACTTTAGGTCATGTGAGATATTGGTGTATCCATGTCACAATGTTAGTGACTCCAGTATGTCTTTATCCCTCATTCTAAGACTTAAGTAAGGTGTAAGGTGTTATAGTCATCTCAAAGCTTAGGGTCCTGTGAATAAAATTTCCCGACTCAATTAATTATGTCACTTACACCGATCAGCCATAACATTATGAGCAGTGACAGGTGAAGTGAATAACACTGATGATCTCCTCATCATGGCACCTGTTAGTGGGTGGGATATATTAGGCTGCAAGTGAACATTTTGTCCTCAAAGTTGATGTGTTAGAAGCAGGAAAAATGGTCAAGCGTAAGGATTTGAGCGAGTTTGACGAAGGGCCAAATTGTGATGGCTAGACCACTGGATCAGAGCATCTCCAAAACTGCAGCTCTTGTGGGGTGTTCCCGGTCTGCAGTGGTCAGTATCTATCAAAAGTGGTCCAAGGAAGGAACAGTGGTGCACCAGTCCACAAAGCAAAACGTGTTCAGGAATGGTTTGATGAGCACAACGACGAGTTTGAGGTGTTGACTTGGCCTCCAAATTCCCCAGATCTCAATCCAATCGAGCATCTGTGGGATGTGCTGGACAAACAAGTCTAATCCATGGAGGCCCCACCTCACAACCTACAGGACTTAAAGGATCTGCTGCTAACATCTTGGTGTCAGATACCACAGCACACCTTCAGGGATCTAGTAGACTCCATGCCTCAAAGAGTCAGGGCTGTTTTGGTAGCAAAAGGGGGACCAACACAATATTAAGCCGGTGGTCATAATGTTATGCCTGATCGGTGTATAATAAGCCTAGTTATCACGAGTTAAGTATTATGTTACCATGATAAAGAAAAACTTAACTATTAATTCATAGTCATGACTTATGTAAAGAATAAAATGAATGAAACAGGATTATTGGAAAATAATAAATAATCAATGACGGGAGGGTGTGGCCTGAAATAAAGCTGATCTAACGCGTGCATTAATATAAAGCTGAGATTTGTCTTGCAGCTGTAACTTCTGGCAATTCACCTGAGCTGTTGTACATCTGAACAAAAAGGTTAAATAAAAGATAAATAATAATAATAATAATAAAAAAACCCGTGGCATTATTAATTATTTTCAAGGAGTGTGGTCATTAATGACGTTATATCAGGGGGGCGTGGTTAGCGGAACAGATAAACCACTGCTCCGGTCCAGTGGAGTGACTGTGATACTAAGTCTAAACTACTGCTGAAGACCTTTGTCGGTTTATACCGCTGGGAAAACCGGAAGCGCAGGAATCCCGAGCGCAGGTTGAGAATGAGGCATGATCTGCACACAGAGACCGACTGCGCAAACCCGACGTTCACTCCGCTGCAGGTGAGATGAGACGTTAACCTGTGATGTGTGACAGCTGTGGTGTATGTTAGTGTGTGTTTTACGTAATTCTGTGTGTGTGTGTGTGTGTGTGTTGTAGCACTATACTACTTCTACTAACAACAACGACAGCAACAATGTTAATAATAACAACAAAAAAAACAATAATAATAATAAATTAATAATAATTATAATAATAATTATTATTATTATAATAATAATAATAATAATAATAATAATAATAATTATTATTATTATAAGTAGCCTATACATCCTGTTATATTTGTACATATATGTACACTCTTCTCACCTTACTTACTTACTCCTCCTTATATACCTAGTTAACTAGTAGTTAGTTATTAGTTAGTTCATTTCTACCTATTTAGAAAACAAGGTTTCCTCTGGTTTCCTCAGTTTCCTTTGTTTCTATACAACCTTTTTTGAAAGGAAAATAGTCTCATATAGGTGTTTAGATAGATCCTCTATATCCACTTTTTAAAAAGGTTAAATTTTTTAACTGGGTGGCTTGGTGGTTGGCACGCTTGCCTCACACCTCCAGGGTTGGGGGTTCGATTCCTGCCTCCGCCGTGTGTGTGTGGAGTTTGCATGTTCTCCCCGTGCCTCAGGGGGTTCTCCGGTTTCCTCCCACGGTCCAATGACATGCATTGTAGGTTGATTGGCATCTCTAAATTGTCCGTAGTGTGTGTGTGCTCTGTGATGGGTTGGCACTCCGTCCAGGGTGTATCCTGCCTTGATGCCCAATGACGCCTGAGATAGACACAGGCTCCCTGTGACCCGAGAATAGATCGGATAAGCGGTAGACAATGAATGAATTAAATTTTTTTAAACTTTTTAAAACCACTTGTGCCTCTGTGGAAGCACTTAAGTTTTCATAAGAAGTGTTTCAGTGACCAGATTAGAAATCATTTTTCTAAGACGCTCTCACAAATAAAGATACCAAACTGTACTTTTATGTTACGGACACCACTCGCACCTTCTTAAGAAAAAGGCAGTAAAGGAACAAAGCTGGTAGCTTTGATATTTAAAGAATATAGTGTGATTTATTTAAATTTCATAGAAATGTCCTTTATAAGCCTGGTACTCCTAATGCTGCAAGAAACCGGGACCCAGTTGATTTTCATAGCATGACTTTCAATGGCCAGGGTTATAAAGTCCAGGGTGTGTAGCTCTTCATCCCTTAGCTTCCATCCCTGCTTGCTGCCATAGCAACATGCATCAGTGCTGACGGGGATGGCACTAACGTTAATAGTATGTCTACTGCTCTTGAATCTTGTCCTTTGTATGGTTGCTGAATTCATGTCGAGACACAGCACACACCTGCTGCAGTGGTGCCTGAAGAGAGATGCAAAGACAAAAAGGATGATCCTTGTGAGTGTGTAATTTTGTAAAACACCTTAATAGTTGATTGTAGTTTTGTCCCATCAATGGGAGATGAGTGTAGATTGCTGTAAAAAAAAAAAAGAAAAGAAAAAGAAAAAAAAGGATGTGGTCTCAGTATAATCATGGAGAATTTTTGAAGTTACAAATGTAGACACCAGCCACTTTATTATGAACATGTGCAATTATCCGTTCACTTAAAATAGACAGTTTATGATCGGAAAAAACCTCAGATTCCTGTTCTTGTCAGATAGGACTTTATGTACTTTATGTAGAACTGTGTTAAAGTAATTAGTTCTTAGTTTTGTGTTATTTTATGTAGCTCTGCGTTCTGTGTAGCACCAGGATCCTGTAAGAATGTTGCTTTCATTTCACAATGTACTGCACCAGCTATAACCAGCTATATATAGTTGAAATGAGAGTGAAAACCTCTTGACCTCGATCTCAACAGGAGTGGGAACCAAAGTCATCTTCTGCTGTTGTGGCTCATCTGCCTCAGGTTATGATGTGTTGTGAGATGCTTTTCTGCCTGCCATGGGTATAAAGTGTGCTTAAATGAGCTACCACATCCTTCCTGTCAGCTTGAACCAGTATGGCATGGAATCTTCTTTGCTACATGTTTTTATCTGTGTAAACTCTTGGACAAAATCACTGCGATCACATTTTCCTCTTTATTCTAATGGTTGATGTGAATACCTGATACTTCTTACCTGTAGCTTTCATGATTTAATACATTTGTTGCAGATAGACAATTAGCTAATTAAATAACTGTATGGGGGGGGGGCACGGTGGCTTAGTGGTTAGCACGTTTGCCTCACACCTCCAGGGTTGGGGGTTCGATTCCTGCCTTTGCCATGTGTGTGTGGAGTTTGCATGTTCTCCCCGTGCCTTGGGGGGTTTCCTCCGGGTACTCCGGTTTCCTCCCCTAGTCCAAAGACATGCATTGTAGGTTGATTGGCATCTCCTAAATTGTCCGTAGTGAGTGAATGAGAGTGTGTGTGTGCCCTGCAATGGGTTGGCACTCCGTCCAGGGTGTATCCTGCCTTGATGCCCAATGACACCTGAGATAAGCACAGGCTCCCCGTGACCCGAGAATAGATCGGATAAGCGGTAGACAATGAATGAATAACTGTATGAATGTGTAGGCATACACATTAAAGTGGCCAGTGAGGGTATTATTGGTATATATTTTTAGCTACTGTTTTTTTGACAGGAACAAAAGTGATATAAAAGCACCAGAGGAATTTTTAATTTCTTGGTTGTACAAAACAGTGAAGTTCTTATAATAGTGGCATAATTCATGGCGGGGTATTCTGTCTTCATAAGAGGGGTATTCATATCCATATCTCCTTAATCAGTTAATTTTAGTCTCCAATTAGTTGCCAAGTGTACCTCCGTTTTGGCTTGGCTGTAATGAAAGTCTGCAGCCACAACAGCCCAAATCCGATATGAGTGAAGACTTAATAACTTGCTTAAGAAAGTCATTAAGTCATGGCTATAAAAGTATTTGTACATTTTCCACTTTTAAAGAGCCATTTATCATTCTATCTTCACAAAATTAACGTGTCTAACTAGTAATGGGCACATTTAGCCACAAAAACTAGCATTGTGCCGTCTAAATAATTACGGTTTGCTTTACAGCTTATTTCCACTTTGTGGCGCCAGAGACAAGCACACCCGTGTTTGCTTCAAGTAAGTTTGCATTTGCGCCTGAAATATGACTAAAAGTGTCCATCTGTAGGTCAGTCTCTTTGTTGGTTAGATCTTTGTTAGCATCAGCGTCTTTTGTTCGATGTTTTTCTTTTTATGTTTGCTTTATTTTTCTTTCTATCTCTCTCATGTCTCTCTCTCTCTCTCTCTCTCTCTCTCTCTCTCTCTCGCTCTCGCTCTCGCTCTCTATGGACACCCCTCCAATTCATTAAATTCAGGTGTTGTTTTTCAGGGGTTGGGCTTGACCCCTTAGTTCCAGTGAAAGGAACTGAACTCTTAATGCTTAGTGCACAAAGCAAGGTCCATAAAGACATGGATGAACGAGCTTGGTGTAGAGGAACTTCACAGAGTCTGGACCTCAACTCGATAGAACACCTTTGGGATGAATTAGAGCGGAGACTGGGATCTGTAGTGAGAGCAGGGAGCAGGTGGAGGAAAACCTGGAGAGGCGGAGGTTTGCGCTGGAGAGAAGAGGAAGGGAGTGCATGTGTGTGAATGAAAGGGAGGGAAGTGGAACAGTAAGGTTACAGGGTGAAGAGGTGAAGAAGGTACAGGAGTTTAAGTACTTGGGGTCAACAGTCCAGAGTAATGGAGAGTGTGGGAAAGAGGTAAAGAAGCGAGTGCAGGCAGGTTGGAATGGGTGGAGAAAGGTGTCGGGAGTTCTGTGTGATAGGAAAATATCAGCGAGAATCAAGGGGAAGGTGTACAGGACAGTGGTGAGACCGGCCATGCTGTATGGTTTAGAGACAGTGTCACTGAGGAAGAGACAGGAGTCAGAGCTAGAGGTAGCAGAGCTGAAGATGTTGAGGTTCTCTTTGGGAGTGACAAGATTGGACAGGATTAGGAATGAGTACATCAGAGGGACAGCTCATGTTGGACGTTTGGGGGACAAAGTTAGGGAGACCAGATTAAGATGGTTTGGACATGTTCAGAGGAGGGAGAGTGAGTATATTGGTAGGAGAATGTTGGACATGGAGCTGCCAGGTAGGAGGCAAAGAGGAAGCCCAAAGAGGAGGTATATGGATGGAATTAATGAGGATATGAAGCTAGTGGGTGCAAGTGTTGAGGATGCAGAAGATAGGGATAGGTGGAGAGAGATGATTTGCTGTGGCGACCCTTGAAGGGAAAAGCCGAAAGAAGAAGAAGAAGACTGCTCGCAGTCTCCGCTCTAATTCATCCCAAAGGTGTTCTATGGGGTTGAGGTCAGGACTCTGTGCAGGCCAGTCAAGTTCCTCCACACCAAACTCACTCATCCATGTATTTATGGACCTTGCTTTGTGCACTGGTGTGCAGTCATGTTGGAACAGGAAGGGGTCATCCCCAAACTGTTCCCACAAAGTTGGGAGCATGAAATTATCCAAAATGTCTTGGTATGCTGAAGCATTAAGAGTTTCTTTTACTGGAACTGAGGGGCCGATCCCAACCCCTGAAAAACAACACCTGAATTCAATGATTTGGAGGGGTGTGTATACATATATGTATATAATCTCAGCATTCACTTATTTATGATGACATTAATTTTGTCCTTATGTCCGGGAATCACACTGTGCTTTGTCTGTCTCTCTCATCAGTGATGAACCGCTCTGATGTGAACAGGACGGTGGAGTCTATCTCCAATGTGACACTGTTGCCATACTACATGCACTCAGCCGGAATGGCACTCAGCTATGTGCTGTTGTACACACTCGTGTGCGTGGTGTGTGTTGCAGGCAACTCGCTGGTGTTTGTGGTGGTCCTGACCAACAGGAACATGCGCTCTGTCACCAACCTCTTCATCCTCAACCTAGCAATCAGCGACCTGCTTGTGGGTGTGGTCTGTGTTCCGACCACGCTGATTGACAGCCTTATCTCAGGTGATCACCCGGATGTTGGCCTGTTGTTCTTTTTGTCTGTCTGTATCTTGTTCTACACAAGTTTTCAATGGGGTTAAGGTCAGGAAACTTGGGTGGCCATGTCAGAATGGGATCACCATTTCTGTGTGCATTTGGACACTGCTTTGGTTCACTGTTCTGCTTTTGTAACCTTTTGAAGGTTCAAAAATCTCATATATTAAACTTTTCTTTGACCTCATGCAGGATTTACTTTGTCTTGTCATTAGCATTGGTTTTCTTACAGGGATAAGTGAATTCCTAACATTCCACCACAATACAATATCTATAAATACTTGTGGCTCTTACTATACAGTAGACCTGCCCAGGTCTGTGTGATGTTAAAGAGTGTGTGTGTTTGTATCTGTGTGTGTGTGTGTAGGTTGGCCGTTCAGTCAGACGACCTGCACTCTCAGTAATCTCATCCAGGGAATGTCCGTCTCTGCATCTGTCTTCACACTCGTCACTATTGCAGTGGACAGGTAAAGACTCGCTGTCTGTAACACACCCTACAAGCTCTTGACTTTTCGCATTTAATAAGTGGTAAAAACATCCACGGTAGAAGTTAAACAGATGATTTAATGAAAGAGCACATTTGCTGAAACAGAAACTATGTAGAACTGTAATGGGAACTCATTTGTATGTTGGACATTATGTTGGTCCAAAACTGTTTCGTGAAATCCCAGTGCTGAGCTCATTAATGGTGAAATGTGACTTTTGCAGTGTGTTAACAAATTTTACTAAAACATTTATTTTTAAGTGTATTCACAAGTGTAATCATACACATTCAAAGTGAAATCGATTATTTACACATCATGTGTTTGACTTCAGGGGCAACTGCATGTATACCCAGGGTTCTCAATGTTTTGTAACTGTAAAAGAAATTACATAAAGCCCCTTAATATAGATTTCATTTGCAAACACCATCTGAATTGGAACTTAAACTCATTATATAAACATGTATTATATTAGTTTAGCATATTATTAGCATAGAGCTTTTTAACACTTAAATGTGCAGTCAACATTTACAGCATTTGGCAGATGCCTTTAACCAGAGTGACTTGCATTTATTGAATTTATATAACTGAACTGCTGAGGGTTAAGGGCCTTGTGCGAGGGCTCAGCAGTGGAAGCTTGGGGGGATTTGGGCTCACAAACTTCTGTTCAGCTGTCCAACATCTTAACAACAGAACAGCCACTTGTCCTGCATTAGCATAGCACATGATGGCATTATTCATGGTCCGAATTGTTTCTGAGTTGTGGTTTGAATGAAACCTAATTAATTCTACTGACCAGTTAAACAAGCTAATGAACTGGTGCCAGACAGATTGCTTAATCAGTCAAATATCCAAATCAAAAATCAAGCATCTTAGAATATACAACACCGTTGAGTCTTGAGGAGAACAACCCCGGGTTACACCGGGTTCCAGTCTCATCAGCCAAGAGCAGGAATCTGAGACGACAGTGGACACAGACTCACTGAAACTGGACCAGGCAACATTTTTTAATATCAGCTGTCCAGTTTTGGTAAACCTGTCAGATTCGAGCTCAGTGGTCAGTGAGTGTATAGTAATAATATTATTTGTGCATATATACTTTTTATATGAAGCAAAAGCTGTATTGAGAACACTTGTATATTTTCCATTCACCTATTCATATGCAAATGTACATAATTCAGCATGACAGCAACCCGAATGAAAGCCAGATTAAGCACAAACTTTCACAAACAATGTGTTTGGTGTGAGGTAAAGGAATGTTGAACAGTGTTCGGAATAAACGATGACAAATGAGGATCAGGGTTAAAATCGCACACTATGCACTCGGTGGATTAAAAATCTTGTTGTGGTGCTGTTCAGTTTTATTGGTGTAATAAAGATCATCTCATTTAAGGTCTTGTTCCTCTCTTTGTGCAGATATACAGGCATTATTTACCCATTTCGCCACCGTTTGAGACCTGTGAGTGCTCTCTTCACCATCTTCTTTGTCTGGCTTCTGGCTTTTGCCATCATTTTCCCTTCATCCGCGATGCTGACCGTCATCCAGCTGGACGACACGTACATGGTGCATGAAAACAAGACTTATCCACTGTTCGTGTGCTTTGAGGACTGGCCTCGCTCCGGCATGAGGCGCATCTATACCACCGCCATCTTCGTCCATGTTTACCTCCTCCCTCTGGTGCTAATCAGCATCATGTACGGCTGCATCGCCTTTAAGCTCTCTGGAAAGTTGCGCCAGAACAGCAGGCGCCTAAAAGTGATAAAGATGCTGATCATGGTGGCCGTGTTGTTCATGGTGCTATGGCTCCCTCTGTGGACGCTCATGCTGCTGACGGACTATCAGGAGCTGGATCGGCAGCAGATCGACTTCCTGAGCAGCTATTTGTTTCCTGTGGCACACTGGCTGGCATTCTTCAACAGCGCCATCAACCCGATCGTCTATGGATTCTTCAACGAGAATTTCCAGCGAGGTTTTCGGGCTGCTGTCTCCTGTCGACGGTACTATTCGCAGCCGCACGCTTTGCATTGCAGACGATTCATGAATAAAGTCTCAAACAATGCTGGAGGGCCGTCTGGAGGACAGAACGAAGTGAGATGTGCATCAACCGCACAACTCAATCCAGTTCCAGCTGTCTTGCTCAAAGACATAAAGAAGCTGCCTAGGGTTAAGAATGTAAACACTGCATGGATGGAGTGAATAAAGGATGGGTGAAGAGCTTTCCATTTCCTCTTGGTTCAATCCTCATGGCCATCTTAAGTACCATTCCCAAATGAAGTGTGTTAGATGGGGGATCAAACTGACATTGGCATAGAAATCAGGAGTGCCGCTTACCCAGAAGGCACTGCAAGCAAACAATTTTTATTTAAAAATAAACGCAAAAAATGGCAGATGATTTTTTTTTATTTATTTATTTATTTATTTATTTATTTAAGCTAAATTCAGTTTACATTGGGGCAGCATCTTAACTTTAATCTTTCTGACACATTGTGTTTATCTGGTCGATTGAGGGTAGACTTTTGTTCGTCTGGAAGCAGATGAATTTTTAAGCAGAAAAAAAAAACAGGTTAAGTTGCTTGTGTATGTTAGGTAGGTAGCTATGTGGATTACTCACGACACATCAAATTTTATTATTCTGTTACTGTAAGCTTTAAAAAGGCATTTTGTTTTAACTAACTTTTTTTTTTTTTTTAAAAAAACACTCCTATAAATAAATACATGAGTGTGAGTCTAAACAGGAATACTTAAATAATTATTATATACTACTATATTTTACTGCTTATTATATACTATATTATACATTGTAAGGTTAATTAAATATGTTTAATCTATTTGTTTTCTTTGTATTTCTTTGTGAATGGAAAAGGAAGTGATTAAGTAAAACTATAAGATTTAATGTGATATCTTAATATCAATTTACATAGAGATTGTGACACTTAAGTCCAATCACAAAGAGACTCCCTTTTGGGATGTCTACCTTTACATGCACATGAATGTAATATAGAGTTGGCCCACCCTTTGCAGCTATAACAGCTTATAACTCTTCTGGAAGGCTTTCCACAAGGTTTAGGTGTGTTTTTATGGGAACATTCCTCTCTAGAAGCGCATTTGTGAGGTCAGGTGCTGATGTTGGTCTGGCTCGCATTCTCCACTCTAATTCATCCCAAAGGTGTCCTATCGGGTTGAGGTCAGGACCGTGTGCATTTATGTGTAATTTTCAGATTGTCCACCATGAGTCCAAGATGGTGTTACTCTCATCCCTGTCAATCAGATAGACACTATTCAATCAATCTTGTGTGCATGTGAAAGAGGACAGTGGACTCTTTCAGCCTCGAGTGTTTTTAGATGCAGCACAAGCAGCTGTTTGATTTTGTAGGGCACAATGCAGCAGGTATGAGTCATTGCTTACAGAGCTGGTAGATTTGTTGTACTAGGGACAGCTACGCTGTTGAGGAATCGGGTAAAGAAAAAAAACTATCTATCTATCTATCTTTATCTATCTATCTATCTATCTATCTATCTATCTATCTATCTATTTCTTCCTTTTTTATCTATCTATCTATTTTTTTATCTATCTATCTATCTATCTATCTATCTATCTATCTATCTATCTATCTATCTATCTATCTATCTATCTATCTATCTATCTATCTATCTATCTATCTATCTATCTATGAATGTATCTCATCACCTCCTGTACCTGTGAAATGTATGAATGTATATTTGGATATATTCCAGCATACACAGCATGTTTATATATATATATTTGTATTTTACGTATTTTTTGTATGTATGTGTATATATGAAGTGTAAGTGTAAACTGTGCTGTATCAAGTCTGTTTTATACTATATTTGGATTTGTGAACAGTTACCTTGTATACTATCTACACTTTGAATCAAAGGTTTTTAAAAATGAGATATTTTAGCGTGAGGGTGATGGGGGGAGCATGATGGCTTAGTGGTTAGCATGTTTGCCTCACACAACCAGGGCTGGGGACCCACCACTGCATGCTCTCCCCTGTGCACCAGGGGCCTCCTCTGGGCTCTCCGTTTTTCTCCCCTAAGTCCAAAGACATGCGCTGTAGGCTAACTGGCATCTGTAAATTGTCCCCAGTGTATGGAATGTGGAAATTCCTGTTATCACTGTGCGACTGTATGAGTCTGTGTGTGTGTGTGTGTGTGAGTGAATGAGCTGTTACTATAGCAACAAAA
>JAUCMX010000015.1:18452286-18484786 GCA_033459395.1 Hemibagrus guttatus | reverse complement strand
AGTTTGCATCTTCTCCCTGTGCTAGGTGGGTTTCCTCCGGGTGCTCCGGTTTCCTCCCACAGTCAAAACACATGCTTCTAGGCTGATTGGAGTCTCTAAATTGCCCGTAGTGTGTGATTGTGTGAGTGAATGAGAGTGTGTGTGTATGTGTATCTGTGTGCCCTGTGATGGGTTGGCACTCCGTCCAGGGTGTATCCTGCCTTGATGCCCAATGACGCCTGAGATAGGCACAGGCACCTCGTGACAGACAATGGATTCTTTTGCAAACTTATCCATTTACTGTATAGTCACATGTGATATTGTAAAACATTCTGAAGTAAGTTAGCTCCTGTTCTCATTTTCAGTAAAGGAGCTTTAAACATCATCATTGCCTCAAAAAAAAAGGCAAAAACAGACCAATCAACCAACCAACCAGCCAACCAACCAAACAAACAAAAATAAAATAAATATTAAATAGCTATGAATGGAATACATCTCCATATCCAAAATTATACATTTTTCTTCTATGTTTGAAAACTTTTTATTAATATAATGCGACACATACACTGCAAAGGTCCCTGTGAATGATATAATGATATATGTTACTATAGAAACGCTCCCGTATTAGAACTAGCGCATTAACATAAACCTGCGATCATAAACCTTCTGTCAGAGCTGTTGGTATAGAAAACTAATCAATACCTGTTTCAGGAACTCATATCCTCATATCATAAAAACACACACACACACACACACACACACACACACACACACACACACAGAAAGCATGCTCAGAACCTGTTATTAGTCACAATTATCACTAATAGTGTCATTTAGTGTCATTTTCTCCAGATTTCAGGATTGCTTGCACAATCTAGCTCAAGAAAGATTATAATGTGAGAAAGAACACACTCTGCCTATGCTTTTATTCACGCATCTAATAAATTAAGTATGGAATTCTTCATGCTGCGTTAATCCACGTTAATCCACTGAACAAGCACTAACCTCCATTTACAGGAAAGACACACATATCTGTCTGCACCTGTGTGTGAAATGATTTTCCTCACACCGTGTTATTACTGAACCCGATGCCTGAAAAGAGAACTGCAGGGAATTTTACACGTCAGATTTCATCCCGTCTCACAAAATACATTTACTCTTCAACGCAAATGAAGGATATAATCAACTCTATTAAAACTCAGGTTCAAGGAGTGTGTACGGTGTTTACACACACACACACACACACACACACACACACACACACAACACACACACACACACACACAGCGCCCGTTATCACTAACAAGATGTCTGGTCAGGTTACATGATACCTTGCTCTCTTTAGCCTCGGGCTAGAAAAATAATAAAAAAATTTTACAACATTGCATCAAAACCTGCAAACTTTCTAAGTGATGAGTAGTAACAGAGTGAGCTGTTCAAATACAATCTTCCAGAATCTTCCACTGACAGGTGAAGTAAATAACATCGATTATTTCGTTTGCTGTGGCACCTGTCAGTGGGGTGGGATTATATTAGGGCGTAATTGAACAGTCAGTTCTTGACGTTGATGTGTTAAAGGGCAAAGGATTTTTGACAAGGAAAAAAATGATGATGGTTAGACAACTGGATCAGAGCATCTCCAAAACAGCAGGTCTTCCCGATATCGTGTTCCCAGTATGTCGTGATGCCTACCAAATGTGGTCCAAAGGAAGAAAACAAGTCTTCTTTTAGTTTCTCAGATGGTACAAAAATAAAAACTCTGGGAGAAAAGGGGTCTGAAAGACTGCTATTTCTACTAATTTTACTATTAGTTTAGTTGAATGTTTAAGACTTTGTTGAATGTTTAACTCAACTGTACTTCCGTTACATCAGAAATAGTAAAAAATAGTAATGAAGCTGGAATATCATCCAAACCACATATTTGATTTGGCACAGGTTTTATGCCAAATGCCTTTCCTGACACATCCCTCCCATTTTATCTAGCACTGAGAGTTAACCCCTCAGAGACTGGGTTGATTCTTAGCCCAGGAATTGAACCCAGGCCTCAGTGGGGGATGTGTTGTACTATTGAATGGAAAGAGTTCAAATCCCAGGTCCACCAAGCTGCCACTGCTGGGCACCTGAGCAAAGCCCTTGACACTCAATTGCTCAGTTGTATCAAATAAGTTAAAAAGTCGTTCTGGATAAAGGGGGTCTCCCAAATGCTAGAAATGTAAATATATATGGTCTACCAGTTTGGGGTGTGTTTCAGCAGCTGGTAGCCAGTCCAACCCAGTTACATTAGTCAGCAGGTAATGCTGAAAAAAAAAAACCCCTGTGATTTTAATGTCGGACATTATTTATTTCATTCCTGATGAATGCTTTGTTGTTTCCAGCGTTTACACATACAGAAGTGCAGTCACACTTCACTACCTCACAGCCAAATGATTTGAATACAGCTGAAAGAAATGACTGAAAAAGAGATTTGAAACCTCCTGCTTTACTCTCACAGCAAGAGTAAACCTGAGGTGGGTTTTCTAAATCCTTTAGCAGCAGGATTTCAAATTTTAGCGCTTTAAGCTTTAATTAAAACACATAAACACATTGTGTGTGGGGTGTGTGTGGGGGAGAGAGAGAGAGAGACTTGTGAGATTGTGTCTGATTTGACATGGACTGCTGATTGTGTGTGTGTGTGTGTGTGTGTGTGTGTGTGTGTGTGTGTGTGTGTGTGGAGTATATACATCCTCTTGTCCCCTAGCTACACTATTTCAAAATGATGAGTTTGTGGGCGTGGCCTGATGTCCTCCATAATAATATTTGTGTGTGAGCCTCAGTGTGACATGAATGCAGCATCGTTATGTTTATTACAGTCATTATCTCAGGAACTGCTTGTTTTTTCAGATTATAGAAAGTGACAAAAATATTTTGATTGAAAAACTTTGATTGAGATGGTGGAAAAGAGAGACAAAAACACAGAAAAACATTTTTTCTTCTTCTTCTTCTTAGCGTGTGTCCCGCGATGGCACAGGGTCCGCTTGTCTGCACGTCTTTTGCCACTTGACTCAGTCCAGGGCATCATCAGGGGCGATCTCGGTTGCACACATGTCCTCCGCCAGGAAATCGAGACACCGTTTCTTCAGCCGGCCACGCGGACATCGTCCAGGCAGTGAGAGATGGTAGGCCGTCTTTGCCACTGTATTGTTGCCGCTTCGGCATTGCCATACCAAGGGGGTCCAGCTTTGTGCCTCTTGCCGACAATGGGTGCGACTCCCATGCGTCTTCGGACGTCTTCGTTCATGACATGGTCGAATCACGTGAGATCGAGGAACTAGCGGTATCTTCATCTCCATGACATGGAGAGCTTGTTCATGTTTAGCGGTGGCTGGCCAGCACTCGGAACTATGTAACGCGACTGGGTGTAAGACGGTTTTGTAGATCTTGCCCTTGAGTGGTATGGGCACTTGGCGGTCACAGAGGACGCCCGTGACCTGTTGCCATTTTAGCCATTCGTATTGGCTCGGGCATGTGCGTTGGGGAGGGAATCTCCGTCGCTGTGGATGAGAGAACTGAGATATTTGAACTTGGTAATTTTCTTCAATGGCTGTCCACTGACTCGGATCGTGCCGTCGGTCTGGACCCCGCACTCCATGTATTCGGTCTTGTCGATGTTGAGGGAAATTGCCACCCTGGCTTGGTCATACCAAGGGATTCTTCTGCTGCATCGCGAATCATATTGACCACATTCACCCAGAGTGCTTCAGTGGGCTGGTCGTCATTGATGGCGGCGACGCAAGTGTCGAGCATTGTGGCAAGCTCGGGTTTCTTTTTGGATAGCCGCCACCACTTGATCTTTTTGGGTCCAGTGAGTCTTGCATGAGTCCACCATGCACCTGCTCGTACCCATCTCTCGAAGCTCCAACGTGGCCGTTGAGGTTGCCGCCGACTAAGAGATGCTTGTCATTGGTAATTGAAGGTGATTGTTGCGCTGGCGCCAGAATTCCTCTTTCTCGGCGTTGCATCCAACTTGGGGGGCATAGCAAGAAACCACCCTCAGGGTCACCGACCCGGTGTCAATCTTAATGGACATGAGGCGATCCAAAATTCGGCTGACCTCGATGACATTATCGTGCAGCTTCTCGCTGACAATGATTGCCACTTCATTTCGATTGCTCATATTGCCGCAATAGTAGAGCTTGTACCCTTCGCCGATGTCGCTGGCCTTGGCACCCTTCCATTTTGTTTCTTGGATGCAGGTGATATTGACATGCTGGGCTTTCAACGAATCCGCCAGTTCATGGGTTCTTCCAGTGAGCGTGCCGATGTTGAGGGTCGTAAATCGTAGAGGTTGGACTAGCTTCTTCAGCCTGCCCCGTCCTTGAGCAGTTTACAAAGAATCTAAGTCAGAGAAATAAAGGATGAAAATGGAAGGAATTAGAACTGTTGCAAACACATTTATTCTGATCAGCGAATGATGAAAGGAACTAAATCTGCATCATGTCTTGTGAACTAGATTAAGGATTAGTTTTGTTTTAACATTCACAAAATGTTCTCTATCTATTGCACTGTCATTATTAGCTATCTTGGCTAATGCCATTAAGAACCTTAGATCTATAGTTATTTTACGATATGGAGGATACAGCTGTTAAAAACAAAAGGCTTTAGCTTTACAGATTACTGCATCATGAGCAAGCACTAAGAATCTGACTAAAAAGCCCAAAATATATCCCTTTAAATATGTAATGCTGTAAGTTGTGTTTCCTGTGCAGTTTTAGAGTGACGGTCTGTATTATGATCACACAAAGAAATTCACTTATAAGCAAAATGATTTTTATTTGGTCAGAAAATACTATCATTATTAGCTTGTTTCTAACATTAGCTGGTTGTGCGGTTGTGTTTCAGTGGCTTTTGTGGGAGACATCGCTCTGGATAAGGATGACCTGCTCTTCTTCAGACTCGACTCGACTGAGAAAGATCTTCCACACACCATTTCACACTCTAATAACACTGTCACAGGTGTGTGTATGTGTGTGTATGTGTGTATGTGTGGACTACACTATGTTTTGAGTGATTAACCAGTATTAGTGCTCTCATTGTCCAGCAGCAGTGCAGTGTGTTCTGTGTTCTTCCTTTTTTTCTATTCATTTTGTAATCTCTCAGAAACAGATGCTGCAACCAAGAGGAGCCGACGGAGCAGTAAATTTTGGGACAGTGTGAAGATTTCTCGCAGGACGAGAGCTGCTACTGCAAAGACTGAGAGAATTTGGCCTGATGGTATCATTCCTTACATTATCAGCGCCAATTTTAGCGGTGAGATGCCCTCATAATGACACACACACACACACACACACAAAAGAACATGCTTTTCACTTTTTTTTCTCATTCAGTTTAAACTCTAGACACTGTGTGTGTGAAAATCCCAGAAGACCAGCTAGTTTCTGAAATACTCATACCTGCCAATCTGTCACCAACAACCATGCCACAGATAAAGTCACATAAAGTTTTTCTTCATTCTGATGTTCGACAAGAACATAAACAGAAATTGTTCACATGCATATGCATAATTTTATACAGTGTCCTGGTGCCACATGATTGGCTGCTTGTATATCTGCATTAATGTGCAGGTGTATTAAAGTAGACAGTGAGTGTATAATATATTAAAGATTGAGTGTTCAATCATCTGTAGTGACCATCTGGATGCAATAACAAGCATACATTAATAAACATGCACAAACACATAAAAACAACCACACATATTGAAAAAATCAGATGAATAAGATTTATGAACTCTGCTACCTGTCTGTAATAATAACCACATTTGTAGCTATTAGTAATTATGCAGCATCAACCTTATTATGCAGAGGCCAGCTTTTACATTTGAGTTTAATTTCATTTTAAATTCACGTTATACTATGGACACAAATATTTCTTTTATATTGGCTGAAAAATTTACCAAAAGTGTCTGTCAAATGCATGCAATATACTGTGTAAGTTCTTTATATTGGAACAATCGTAAATAATAATTTTATTAAAGGCTTATATTGAGGCCTAAAATAAATAAGGTGAGTTTCTTAAGGCAAAAGAATTTGTACAGTGAAATGAATTTTCCCATAAAAAATAATGTAAATGCAGATAATCTGTTCCAGCCATCCAAAAATATGACCAATATTACCAATACGCAGCGTATGTAAACTGTATGGCTGCTTACAAAGAACTGACCCAAGCCAAGCATCCCATGTCAAGGGTCCTCACAGGAAGCCGTGCCACCAAACTTAGGCTAAAAATAGAACAGACCACCCACGCCACCGATCTGTCAACAAAACAACGCCCGACAAATCATGTAGCTTTTGAATGCATGCCAAAGGCAACGTTGGTATCGTGGGTTGAGTCAAAACAGCTGTAAAAAATTAAACTCGCTTCAGTTGGCTTCACTTGGCTTTCCACTGACGCAAACAAATTTTGAACGGCTCCCGGACGTACGCACAACTTAGTCGGCGTTCGGTTCAGTTCGTTCGTATGTCAAGAATGCTTTGTATGCCGATGCAAATTTCTTGCTAAATTTTAATTCTTAATGCAAAAATTCATGAGGGAGTGCATTCGTATGCTGAGGTCCCACTGTACTCTTGCCAGCCAGACCTAGCTTCACTATGGAGTCAGATTTATCAATAAATATGATCAAGAATTGCTCACTTTCACAGAAAGAAACAAGGCAGATCCAGTTAAGTAAAGAAGACAAGAAGATTTTTATTGTCATCTCAACCATATATAGCTGGTGCAGTACATAGTGTACTCCAGGACCCTGATGCTATATAAAGACATAAAGCTACACAAAACAACAAGGAACTAGGGACTAGTACAATCACACAGTACTAGATGGCCATCACTTTCCCACAGGAAACACACAACATCATCTGATGCACTCAGCACAGCACTCCCTTTTGTTTAAAAGAGTGTTCAAATGTACAATTTTCCAAAGACAATCTGATTACAGTCTCCATGATCCTGAAGCTTGTGGCCAGAAACATGTACAAATGATATCTGGTGGTCTTATAAACAAAGCGACTGAGAATGAGAATGCTTTTAAGGTGAGGAAATAAAAATACTGCATAGATACAAGTGAAATATTCTGCCATGACACTGTGACAGCCAAAGGATGACACGGACGTTGTCATTTGTTGGCTGCCAGCAGATCATCCAATCGCATATTTGATTTGGCAGAGGTTCTATGCCAAATGTCCTTCCTGACACATCCCTCACATTTTATCTAGCACTGAGAGTTAACCCCTCAGAGGCTGGGTTGTTTCTATGCAGAGGAATTGAACCAGTGGTGGCTGGTGCTAAACAAATATGGGAGGACACAAACTTAAAACCAAACTGTTAGTAATGCAGGACTGTAAATAGCCATTTATCAAGTGATTATGTATGATTACTGCTGATAAAATATTGAAAATGTTACTGTTAAAGTCAACTGTTAAAGCATGCAATAAATGTATTATGAATCAGTGAATTTAAGTTCAAAGTGGGTTTATCAGTAATGAAGTAATGAAGGTAAATACACACACACACACACACACACACACACACACACACACACACACACACACACACACACACACACACACACACACACACAATGGAAAGTTGCCTAATCACATGTCTCCAATTTCTCAATGACCTTCTGGTTAATGTCAGTCATCTCAGTCACCAGTCTCTTTTCCACTGACAGCATGGCCAATGCACTCAATAAGAAGTGCTGGAAAAAGTGTGTGTAAAAGTGAGTGTAAGCTTGACCGCCATCACTTGACTGCTGCTGAATTTGGAAATTGGTTCGATCTAGTCCAAGCTCCTTGATTCTTTTGTTTTCTTCATCTGAACACCTTGTGAAAGGGTATTTTTGTAAAGATATAACCAAATTTTCTTTCAGCTCGAGATATTTGGCTTGCTTCCACATTAATCAGTACCTGTCCGTTAACTAACAATCTGCTGAGTGGTAATGAGACTCGTTGAGAATGGTCCAATCACATGAGGCCAAATAATATAAAAACAATATTGATTCGCTAACAACAAAAGTGGGTGGGTTTGGGGCGTAGAGTTCTCCACCACAAGGAAAATTTGAAACAAGCCAATCAGAGCTCAGCCTCAAGTCATGTGCTTTTCAAAAGTTTACGGACCTACACACACACTCGTTTGTCTGGCCCCCCGCACACACACACACACACACACACACACACACACACACACACACACACACGCGAAATACAGTTTTGATCTTTTTATTTTAAATAAGTGATAATATGACTAACTGAATTGTATGACTAAATGATATTATTTTGTTAACGTTAAATGGGGGGGGTGTTAGGGGGGGGCACGGTGGCTTGGTGGTTTGGTGGTTAGCACGTTTGCCTCACACCTCCAGGGTTGGGGGTTCGATTCCCGCCTCCACCGTGTGTGTGGAGTTTGCATGTTCTCCCCTGTGCCTTGGGGGTTTCCTCTGGAAACATCCAAAGACATGCATTGTAGGTGATTGGCATCTCTAAATTGTCTGTAGTGTGTGATTGTGTGAGCAAATGAGACTGTGTGTGTGTGCGTGCCCTGTGATGGGTTGGTACTCCATCCAGGGTGTATCCTGCCTTGATGCCCAATGACTCATGAGATAGGCACAGGCTCCCCGTGACCCGAGAATAGATCAGATAAGCGTTAGACAATGAATGAATGAATGATAACGTTAACGTGTTAAAGTAGCAGTCTTCTCTGGTTAACGTTAAGGGGCGTCATCCCCTATTGACTGGCTGCCACTGAAATGAACCGAGGCCACACTGAGGGTTGTGGTAGATTAGTGGTTAAGGTGTTGGTCTACTGATTGGAAGGTTGTTTATTCGAATCGCGGGTCCACCATGCTGACACTGCTGGGACCCTGAGCAAGGCCCTTAACCTTCAATTGCTCAGTTGTGTAAAGTTCTAGGTAGGGATGTCTGTCAAATGCCTGAAATGATTCTATTGCTGGACCAGCAGGAACATATATTGCTGTGACACTGTTTTTGTTTTAAATTCTTTTCTTAGGCAGTCAGAGAGCCATCTTTAAACAGGCCATGCGGCACTGGGAGCGACACGTCTGTGTAACCTTTATAGAAAGAACGACTGAAGAGAGCTACATCATCTTCACATATCGGGCATGTGGGTAAGAACACACACACTTTAGAAGTGTAATGATATCCAAGTTTGGATTTATTTTTTTTTATTTTATTTTTTACCACAAAATAATCATATTTTCTTCTGGTCTTCATTTAAGTACCCTTCAAACCCAGCTGTCCTTTTGCTACCTTCCGAGACACACCTCAGATGTTATTTTAAGACTGCAGACACACTATGTGTATTTCAGAATCAATATTTCTTTTGTAGATGTTGTTCTTATGTGGGTCGGAGAGGTGATGGACCCCAAGCTATCTCCATTGGCAAGAACTGTGATAAATTTGGAATTGTTGTTCACGAACTGGGTCATGTGATTGGCTTCTGGCATGAACACACACGTCCCGACCGAGACACACACGTCAGCATTATTAGAGAGAACATACAGCCAGGTACTCTCTGTGACTCTGTACTCACACTCTCTGTGACACAACTGTACTTAAGTGTACAATGCATGCTATGGATTTGCTAAGATAAGATAAGATCAGATAAGATTCCTTTATTTTTACTGTAGTGTTGTAAAATGTGATATTTATATCTAAGAACCGCTGCTGTAATCATAAAGATGGTACCACACTTAATCCCACTTGCCTTTATAATATTGAAGAGTAATGATTTAAAGTCACGCAATCCAGTGTTACTCAGAAGACAATGGGGACTCCTCTTAAGGTTTCTTTCTTATCTGAGGTCATGACACATCCTTTCAATTGTCACTGCTGGCTTTCTCATTAGGATTTAAATATAAATATATATCCAGATTTCTGTTAAGCTGCTTTGTGACACTGTCAAATAAAACTAAATGTACAAACCGATTCCAAAAAAAGTTGGGACACTGTACAAATTGTGAATAAAAACAGAATGCAATGATGTGGAAGTTTCAAATTTCAATATTTCATTCAGAATACAACATAGATGACATATCAAATGTTTAAACTGAGAAAATGCATCATTTTAAGGGAAAAATAAGTTGATTTTAAATTTCATGGCATCAACACATCTCAAAAAAGTTGGGACAAGGCCATGTTTACCACTGTGTGGCATCACCTCTTCTTTTTATAACAGTCTGCAAACGTCTGGGGACTGAGGAGACAAGTTGCTCAAGTTTAGGAATAGGAATGTTGTCCCATTCTTGTCTGATACAGGCTTCTAGTTGCTCAACTGTCTTAGGTCTTCTTTATCGCATCTTCCTCTTTATGATGCGCCAAATGTTTTCTATGGGTGAAAGATCTGGACTGCAGGCTGGCCACTTCAGTACCCGGATCCTTCTTCTACGCAGCCATGATGTTGTAATTGATGCAGTATGTGGTCTGGCATTGTCATGCTGGAAAATGCAAGGTCTTCCCTGAAAGAGACGACGTCTGGATGGGAGCATATGTTGTTCTAGAACTTGGATATACCTTTCAGCATTGATGGTGCCTTTCCAGATGTGTAAGCTGCCCATGCCACACGCACTCATGCAACCCCATACCATCAGAGATGCAGGCTTCTGAACTGAGCACTGATAACAACTTGGGTTGTCCTTGTCCTCTTTAGTCCGGATGACATGACGTCCCAGTTTTCCAAAAAGAACTTCAAATTTTGATTCGTCTGACCACAGAACAGTTTTCCACTTTGCCACAGTCCATTTTAAATGAGCCTTGGCCCAGAGAAAATGCCTGTGCTTCTGGATCATGTTTAGATATGGCTTCTTTTTTGACCAATAGAGTTTTAGCCGGCAACGGCGAATGGCACGGTGGATTGTGTTCACCGACAATGTTTTCTGGAAGTATTCCTGAGCCCATGTTGTGATTTCCATTACAGTAGCATTCCTGTATGTGATGCAGTGCCGTCTAAGGGCCCGAAGATCACGGGCATCCAGTATGGTTTTCCGGCCTTGACCCTTACGTTCAGAGATTGTTCCAGATTCTCTGACTCTTTGGATGATATTATGCACTGTGGATGATGATAACTTCAAACTCTTTGCAATTTTTCTCTGAGAAACTCCTTTCTGATATTGCTCCACTATTTTTTGCCGCAGCATTGGGGGAATTGGTGATCCTCTGCCCATCTTGACTTCTGAGAGACACTGCCACTCTGAGAGGCTCTTTTTATACCCAATCATGTTGCCAATTGACCTAATAAGTTGCAAATTGGTCCTCCAGCTGTTCCTTATATGTACATTTAACTTTTCCCGCCTCTTATTGCTACCTGTCCCAACTTTTTTGGAATGTGTAGCTCTCACGAAATCCAAAATGAGCCAATATTTGGCATGACATTTCAAAATGTCTCACTTTCAACATTTGATATGTTATCTATATTCTATTGTGAATAAAATATAAGTTTATGAGATTTGTAAATTATTGCATTCCTTTTTTATTCACAATTTGTACAGTGTCCCAACTTTTTTGGAACCGGGTTTGTACTAAATTTGTACTTTTATACAAATAAAACTGAATTGAACTGAATACAAATCATCTCTGTTGACCTTCGCTCTGTAATGTATGTAGGCCAGGAGTATAATTTCCTGAAGATGGACCCGGATGAAGTGAACTCATTAAGAGAGACGTACGACTTCGACAGCATCATGCACTACTCCACAAACACATTCTCCAGGTGTGATAATATCACATAATATCACATTCTCTTCTTTATTTATGCATCGTGACAATATAATGAGACAGAGAGCTCATTAAGAGCCAGGCTTATGATAGATACAACATATAAATGTAAAACAAAACAAAACAGAACAAAACAAAAAACCTAGTACAGTGGAACCTCGGAATATATGATCGTCCTCCCTTGTGAATTTTTGCCTTAAGAATTAAAATTTTGCAAGTTATTTGCATCAGCAGACAAAGCATTTTCGACATACGAACAAACCGACCTGCACGCCGGCTAAGTTGCGCATACGTCCAGAAGCCGTTCAAAACTTATTTGTGTCAGTGGAAAGCCAAGCGAAGCGAGTTTACGAATTCTATGATTTTTTTCAGTCAGCAAAAGCTGTTTCGAAAGAGTCAGCCCACGAAACCCATGATTTTTTGCGTGTGTTTTGTTGACAGATTGGTGGCGAGTGTGGTCTTTTTTATTTTTAGCCCAAGCTTGGTGGCACGACTTCCTGTGAGGAGTCTTGACATGGAATGCTTGGCTTGGGTCAGTTCTTTGTAAGCAGCCATACAGTTACATACTGTTACGGCCGGCGGTGTCCGGCTGGATATTAACAGACCCAACGCGAAGCTTCCGTGAAACATAAAGGGGTTTATTAACATGAACCACGAGACATGAACATAACAAAAACCGCGACACCACACTGGCCTAAATACAAACGAAGACTAGCAACTAAAACAGACAAAGACAGGACTATAAATAGGGAACATAATCAGGGAACAATCATGATACATTGGGGACAGGTGCACAGGGGAAGGAACACACATTAGGCTAGGGCGGGGCTTAACTAACACACACACATGGCCAAAACATAAACATAAACAGACATGACATTACAACCCCTACTGAGGGCCCCCTAGTGGTCACCCTCAGCCCTGCTACCCGTAACACATACGCTTCGTATTGGTAATATTGGTCATATTTTTGGGTGGCTGGAACGAATTATCTGCATTATTATTACACGTTTCTTATAGGAAAATTTGATTCCCAATACAAATTTTCGCCTTAAGAACTCGCCTCCAGAACGAATTAAATTCGTATGCTGAGATTCAACTGTATTTAAAAAAAAGGAAATTTTCCTTTTGTAACAGATGGGAAACATTAACATAATCCAAGCAATCCTCTGATGATTCCTTTATTAAAAGTAAAGGAGTAAAAAAAATCCTTTTCAAAATTCCCCTCAGATAATTTTGTTATATTCTGCAATAACAGCAAATCAATGAGGAACGTAATTTATACACTTAAACCAGCAGAGAAATAAATCAAAATAACTGAATCCAAGGCTCATAGGACTGTGGCCATATTTATATAACAGTGATGTGAATTTGTTCTCATTTTTGTGAGTCAGGTCATTTGCCTGAGCTCACCTTGTTTTGTTTGTCAAACCAGCCAAAATCTGTGATAATCCGAACAACGATTCTTTCTCTTTGCTAAACTATACTTGAAGCATACTAACACATAGCTAAAAAGCCAGGCACACGTATCAGCATTCATGCTAAAAAACGGCTTAGATGCCGAGAAGAGATTAACATGGAAGTGTTTCGATGAAGTTACACTGCAAGAGTAACAACATTGCCTACAAGTCTGCTCTCAATGTTCAACAAAAGAGCTGACTCATTGGAGACATTATTATTGCCTAAAGTCTCTGAGGATTCATTTTGATTAATAATAGCACATTCATTGTAGCATAATCTTCAGACACAAATACTGTATATTCAGCTGAACAGAGTAAGCTCTCTGTAGATATTAATGTCTCTGGGAATTAATAACATTAGCACACGGAGGAGTAAACGGATTATAGAGCTGCTTCATACTGGGATCCGACCTAAATAAATGAAAACAACATCCAGCAGTGACATCACAGGGATTATTCATAGTTATAAATATAGATTTCTATACTAATGAACTGCAGAGGCAAGTCACAAATACCACTGCCATCACCTCCGAAGTGAGATATAGAGGGATGGAGAAAAAGGATGAGGCAGAAAGAGGGAGAGAGAGTGAGAGAGAGAGAGAGGGAGGGGGAGAGAAAGAGAGAGGGATATATAGGACAAGAGACAAAGAGGGATAAAATATTATTATTATTAGTAGTAGTAGTAGTATTGTTGTTGTTGCCATTATTAATATTTTTATTATTATTATTATTATTATTATTATTATTATTATTGTTATTATTATTATTATTATTATTATTATTATTAATAATAATAATAATAATAATAATAATAATAATAATAAAACTATTAGGTGAATAAAGTTGATCTATTAAAATCCTAACAAACGATGAAATAAATAAATAATTCTAACAAAAGAACTACTTATGATACTACTAAATATACTAAATATTATTATGTAAGGTGTGTACTATAATTACATGCATGTAATATAAAAAATATAAAAGCCTAAAAGATTACAAGGAAACTTCTACCAGTCAGATTCTCCAGGTGTCCTGCTCCAGATGTGCTGAGGTCAATAAACTGTGTTACATAAATGCTATTAACAACAACAACAACAAAAAGAAAAAGCCATTATTATGACTAACAAAAATGATAAGTAATATTTCTAAATATAATATTAGTAAATATCATATTTCTCATGACCCTTGTACAGTCAAAATTCTTTCTGTTCAATCTGTTGATTTTATTCTTTCTTTCTTTCCTCATTAATTTTTCTGAACTCTACCTGTGTATTACAGAAGCATCCTCCTTGATACAATTCTGCCTCGCTATGATGTGAATGGAATCAGACCCCCTATAGGTCAGAGGATGAGACTGAGCAAAGGAGACATCACTCAAGCACGGAAGCTCTACAAGTGCCCTGGTAAGTGTGTCTTTATTCTCCAGGGAACAAATAGTTTCAGGTCTGACTAGTTCTGATTGGCTGAGAGCAGCAGGATCAAAAAAGAGTCTCATATTTATATCAACCTTCTCATTTATATGAGCCTTTTTCTCAATCTTCTGTCAGTGCTATCAGGAAATAAGCAAATAAACAGAAGCTCTGCTTACCCTTTGTTTATGGCTTATGGCAAGATGAGCAAGACACTTGACAAATTAAACAGCCAGTTGTCTCTTGGGAAAAATATGAACCTTATACATGGTCCCTGGGCTAAACAACTGTTTAATTATTTCATAGGAAACTCAAAATGATAAAGAGGTTTGCATACCAAAACAACAAGCCTAGCTGGCACAGGGCTTCTGCCAAATGGGCCACTGGGGTTTATTAATTGTAGCCATTAGATATTTATGTTCTTTGGCTGTGCAGCAATTTAACCAATTTAACATTGGTGTACGTCATCGAGTCTGTATTTATTATGATAGTTGTCTACACCGTTATCCTTATTAAATTTCCATGATTTATGGATATACATAAATCTTTACTTACAGTGCTTAGTCCCCATGTTGTGCCTCACTCCAGGTTAGAGCCATCTTTTTTTAACTTGACTATCTCTGTCCATCTTTTGGGATACAGTCTTGGTCCATTTTGAGGATGTGCCCTTTCTTGAAGTTGTAGTGTTAGCTTTTAACAATTTGGAATAAATGGAATAAAACCCAGAGGCGGTGATGACATACCTGAATTCTACTTCAGTTGTTGGAGTAATGTCAATGTCAATTAATCATCTATTGTTGGAGGTTTAACAGGGTGATTGTGTACCACACAGGGGCAGAAGCACTGGTATTCCTGCCATAAAGTTACTTTGCGATCGTGTTCAGATTTCTAACACACATTTCACCTCTTGCAGCAGCAACTCCGCTACAAAAGATCTGGCCCTACTTTTGAACCCTGTCTCTTTGTTATTGTAGAATTTTTGGACCTGTCCATAGAACCTTGATGATTTATTGCAAAACATATTGAGTTTTAGTTGTTACCAGATGTTAAGCCTTGTTCTTTACTAAAAAAAAAAGAAGCCTTAATGGTTATTTATGCATAGACGTTTTTAATGGTGCCCATTTGGCCATGATGTATGGGTTCTCATCAGCTCTGTCAGACATTGCACTTAAATGATTCCTCATATCCAAGGTAAACTCCTTGTTGTTATTGGGGAATTTCAGCATAGCAAGTTCATCAAGTTGTTTCCTATGCTGTACCTTGCAGAGATTCAGTGTGATGTTCACCCTCACCTGATAATAATGATTGTTGAGAGATCTGCACCACATCCTGCTGATTAAGATGTGGTCAGTTTGGTTGGCTGTAAAAGCTGATTTTTTTTCAGCTAAATTTCTTAGATTATTCTTATCTGGATCATTATAAGAGGTTCTGTTACCTGAACTCAGTTCACATTATACCGAAATCAAAATAGCCATTGTTCCTACCCCTTGAGCTTCCACCCAACTAAAAAAGTCTGTATACCCATCTCCATTTGTTCAATATATCATGGGAATGGATGAAACTGTGACAGAATTGATTTCCCATGGCATATGACATTATGTTTCTGTGTGCAGAGTGTGGTGAGAGTCTACAGGATAGCTCTGGAAATTTCTCTTCTCCTGGATTCCCTAATGGATATGCCGCTTACACAGACTGTGTATGGAGCATCTCTGTTACACCTGGAGAAAAGGTAGAATATACAGGCATCAGATGAGGCAGCAGTTAGAGAATTTATGATATATCTAATCTAATATATCCTATCTTAGTGAAAGGCAACAATCCATTGCTATTTGCGAAACAAATCCTCCAGTTAATCCAGGTTTATACTGTTAACCTAACAGCCTGATTTTACAGAAGATCACACACTAAAATAATTCTTTGCTCATGACTTGAGATCATAGAATGCATAATTTGACATGTTTACCAGTGGGCGATTTTGTACCATTGTGACTACAGAAGGCAATATCAAAAATTGACAGAAATTTCAGTGTTAAAATCAATTAGAGCGTCACTGCTGCTATGACATTTTTCTAAAAGTAGTGAAATGTAAACAGGTCTTGCTAATGGACAGAAGAAATCCTTATTACATCAGACTTATTTTGAAGAGTGTCTATTTGCATTTCTGCATGAGCCTGGATTATGCTGATTGATGACATAAGCAGACCCTAGTCTGTTAGCACACAATTGACAACCTATTGGTAATCTCTATCATATACTCTGACATGGAGAACCCTTGTTATTGCAAAGACTCTTATAGAATCGGGTCAACATTTTATTGAGGTAATCTCTTACAATGCAAAAAGTAATGCTCTTTAAAGACATCTTTAATTAAGGTCTCCCTCAGGGCTATTATATAGAGACCATCAATATGGCCAAAAATAAAATAAATAAAATACCCATAATGGCCTTTTGGTGGAAATGTATTTATTCAGTCAAGACACATTGTACGAGATTTTCACAGTGATAGTTCCTAGTTGTGATAGAACTACTCAATAAAACTGTCACTTTCTGAAAATAATCTCTAAATTGCTGGAATTGAGCTCTCTCTTTTTTGTCTCCATTGTGTCTGGCTATCTGTATTAGATCATCCTTAACTTCACCTCCATGGATCTCTATCAAAGTCAACTCTGCTGGTATGATTATGTGGAAGTGCGAGATGGATACTGGAGGAAATCACCTTTAATAGGTATACAGTATACAGTATCTTTGCATATGGATTCTTATGTTAAATGTAATCATTTGTTGTCAAACTTCATGTGATATAATCACTAGCATTTGTTTTCACTTCTTTTACATACTGCATAGTTTTAAACTACTGCTTGTAATTGAACAATATAAAAGTCAGGCTAATTTTATTTAATTTTATTTATATTTTTTACTTGAGTGCTCTAGATTAGCATTAGGCTCTAATAGCATTATTATGAGCTAAAAATCACAATGCAGCTGGGCGACACGGTGGCTTAGTGGTTAGCATGTTCACCTCGAACCTCCAGCGTTCTGGGTCCGAGTCTTGGTCCCGCTCACTGTGTGTGTGGAGTTTGCATGTTCTCCCCATGCTTGGTGGGTTTCCTCCGGGTGCTCCAAAGACATGCTTCTAGGCTGACTGGAGTCTCTAAATTGCCCATAGTGTGTGAATGAGTGTGTGTGTGTGCCCTGTGATGTGTTGACACTCCGTCCATCACTGGCGCGCCTTGATGCCCAATGATGCCTGAGATAGGCACAGGCTCCCCGTGACCTGAGGATAGATCAGATAAGCGGTACAGACAATGGAATGGAACAATGCAGCTGGCTAATTCTGGACATTTATGAGATGCACGTCAGATATTAAGTCAGTAGAGAGGCTAATATGAGTTTCTGGGTCAGTAAATATGTTTTGAGTTAGAGATAATTGCAGTTCTTGTTTTGAAGTTTAAAATGCTTTTATATGTATTTTGGATTCAGGCCATTTTTGTGGAGATCAGGTTCCAGAGTCTCTTGTTTCTACCAGCAGTCGTTTGTGGATTGAGTTTCACAGCAGCAGTAACTGGGTCGGAAAAGGATTCTCCGCCATATATGAAGGTAGATTTGATGTTTGACTCCTGGACCCAAAAGGTTAATGTAGCTAACAAGTATATTTAGCTAAATGCAATTCAGACTCATCACACAGTTACCTCAAACAATTCCCTGGTGGTCCAGTGGCAGGTTCCAGTGCACTCACTAGGGAATCAACCCAGCCACTGAGGGGTTAACTCATAGCCTGGTCTCCAGCCTGGATAAAATGGTAGGGTTGCCAAAATCAAATAGATCTGCGTGGACAACCTGTGACCCCGGGGACTGCTGTAGATTGAACCACTGGGAGACTATCACGCCATTTTTGACTATCACTGCCGTTGCCTCAGTCAGCTTTTGGCAGGAAGGTGTTAGTGCTATGTCTATAATGAACTCAAAAACTACACTGACCTATTGGTCCCTCAAGAGCTCTTGGTCGCTGTTGTAGAAAGGACATTATCAACATTTACATTATTTACTCTCCGGTGTCACCCAAATGAGGAAGAGGTTCCCTTCTGAGCCTGGTTCCTCTCAAGGTTTCTTCCTTATATCATCTCAGGGAATTTTTACTCACCACCATCACCTCAGGCTTGATCATTAGGGATAAATGTTAGAGATAAATATAATTCTTTCAGTTTCTATACTTCTGTAAAGCTGCTTTGAGACAATGCCTATTGTTAAAAGTGCTATACAGATAAATTGAATTGAATTGAATATACAGATTGGGTGATCCGCTGTTGTGACCCCGAACACAAAGCAGCCAAAGGACAACATCAACTAAAAAAAATTTCCTTAAACAGCACATAAATCAACTGTACCACTTTCAAAACTGAAGAATTGACAAGATTATTATAATGTCTAGGCTATATTCTTGAAATATCTACCTAATATGTAGCCATTGAACATTTTGGCACAACCACTCCCATTGTGTGTTATCCTGAATATCCAACTCAGGCTTTAAGATTTGACTGTGGTTGACCACACAAAGTTGTGAGATCAATTCTTCATGGCTGCTAGCTTCCTCACACTGACAACATTACCCTTCCGTAGTCCCTTGAGATCCCAATTTTGAAAATCCAGTTCTCATAATCGTACTATGAGACTATGACTATCATGTCCATGTCTCTGATTGCACCATAATTAGTAGAATTGTTTATTAGAAAAGTTCTTCTGTTTAGACTCACCTGTTCCTCATTATACCTTTGTATAAAGTTTATCTCAGATTTTTACAGGGTACACTGGCGACCCTGAACAGGGAGCAGCCGAAAGCCACTTCACACTGTGTATATTTCTTTTACATATTTTTATTTGCAGCAAGGTGTGGTGGGGAAATGGAAACTGACAGTGGACAGATTCAGTCACCTAACTACCCTGACGACTATCAGCCCAGTAAAGTGTGTGTGTGGAAGATGACAGTGACTGAAGGCTTTTACGTGGCACTTAGCTTCCAGGCTTTTGAGGTGAGAGTTACGTAACCTTTGACCGTGTACTTGGGGATATAAAATAGAAAGCATAAATAATAAAAATAAAAAACATATTTCCTTTCCATTGTCCCTCTTTGACTGAGAGGAAAATGTACAGTCATGTGTAAAAGACTGACTGCACACTAACAGAACATGAGATGCTTTTGTTATTTTTACTATTTTTGATAACTGGTAATGTGCTACAATTTGAGGACAGAAAAATGGTCATTTTTATTTTTTACTTGTCGCTCAGTTGGAGAGACATGACCGGTGTGCATACGATTACGTGGAGGTGCGTGACGGTAGCTCGGAGGACAACCCGCTGCTTGGACGATTTTGTGGCAGCCAAAATCCCCAAGACATCAAAAGCAGCTCTAACCAACTGTGGATGAAGTTTGTGTCAGATGGTTCTGTTAATAAAGGTGGATTTGCTGCAACTTTCTTTAAAGGTACAGATTTTGAAAACTTATTAAATTCAATTCAATTGTGGCATTGGTGGCTCAGTGGTAGGTTCCTCACCTATCATGCGGAAGGCCTGGGTTCGATCCCCAGCCACTGGATGCAGTGCTGGTCCCAAGCCCGGGAAAATGGGAGGGTTGTGTCAGGAAGGGCATCCGGTGTAAAACATTTGCCAAGTTGTTGTGTGGACCAGTTGGTCCGCTGTGGCGACCCCGAACAGGGAGCAGCTGAAAGCAACTATTCAATTCAATTTTATTTGTATAGCGCTTTTAACAAAGAGCATTGTCTCAAAGCAGCTTTACAGAACATAAGAAACAGCAAACAGACAAACAGTCCTAGATGTTAGACAAAATTTTCCATAGCTTATCAAGCCTGAGGTGACTGAGGCGACTGTGGCAAGGAAAAACTCCCATAGATGGTATTAGGAAGAAACCTTGAGAGGAACCAGACTCAAAAAGGGAACCCATCCTCATTTGGGTGACACCGGAGAGTGTGATATTAACAATGTCCTTTCTGCATTGTGTGATGCAGATACAGCATGTGTAGAATGTTATGTCTAAATTAATTAGGAGGTTGTTGTCATCCACATAAGGTTGGCAGCGTTGCTTTGAATACTCCAGTCCTCAAAAAGCAGAACCCTGCTGGAGCTGGTCCATCTCTGGATGCCACTGGAGCTGGCACAATCTCTATATGTCTTGGGATGAGTAGAAGAAAAAAAACAAATGGAAAGTAATTAGCGTAACTGCTGTTCATAATATTAGCAGGCACTAGATGATAATGTGTATTTAATCAGATGTATTGGAGTACAAGGTTGTCAGATGTATTAGGTGTATGCCTGGCTAAAGAGATATGTCTTTAGTCTACGTTTGAACTGGGAGACTGTGTCTGAGCCCCGAACACTGTCAGGAAGACTATTCCAAAGTTTAGGAGCTAAATACGAAAACGCTCTACCCCCTTTTCTATATTTTAATATTCTGGGAATTACCAGAAGTCCAGAATTTTGAGATCTTAAGGAGCGTGATGGATTGTAAAGTGTTAGAAGACTGGCTAGATATGTGGGAGCTAAACCATTTAGAGCCTTGTACGTAAGTAGTGCTAGTTTATAATCAATTCTAAACTTAACAGGTAGCCAGTGCAGGGATGATAATATTGGGGTTATATGATCATACTTTCTTGACCTGGTAAGGACTCTGGCGGCTGCATTTTGGACAAACTGTAGCTTGTTTATTGAAGATGTAGGACAATCACCTAGTACTGTATTACAATAGTCCAATCTGGAGATCATGAATGCGTGAACTAGCTTTTCTGCATCAGTTACAGATAAAATATTCCTAAGCTTGGCGATATTTCTGAGGTGAAAGAAGGCTGTTTTTGTAATATCGGAAATATGTGTTTCAAAGGACAAGTTGCTGTCTGATATTACACCCCGGTCTTTCACTGTAGAGCTAGTAGTAATAGAACATCCTTCTAAGTACAAGTTGAATTGTGAAAGCTTTTGTGTACTGGGTTTTGGACCAATCAGTAATATCTCCGTCTTATCAGGATTTAGTAATAGAAAAATTATCAGTCATCCAATCTTTAATATCTTTAACACACTCTGTTAATCTAGACAATTTAGATATTTCATCTGGTTTTGATGAGATATATAACTGGGCATCATCAGCATAACAGTGGAAACTAATCCCATGCCTTCTAATGATGTTGCCCAAGGGAAGCATGTATATTGAGAAAAGCAGAGGTCCTAAAACTGATCCTTATGGGACCCCGTATTTCACTGGCATTACACTGGACAGTTCTCCATTTAAATCTACAAAATGGTATCGATATTGATATTGTTTTCCTGTAAGAAGCATAATTGAGCAGACACAACCTTTTCTAATATTTTAGATATAAACGGATGGTTTGAAATCGGTCTGTAATAAGTCATTAGGGTCTAGTTTAGGTTTCTTAAGAAGAGGCTTAATAACTGCTAAAAGCTATTAAAGCTGTTCAATGCCCAAAGTCAGTCCTAAATTGTTTACCAATATTTAGGGGACAAAGCACCAGGGGCCCTATTAGTCAGGTCCAGTCTGCTATGTCTTCATGGAGCTTACTTTGTGCACTGTTGTGCTGGAACAGACTTGGGCCTCTTAGTTCTAGTGAATGGAAATCTGGGTGGTACAGCACGAAAATGTAGTACAAAGGACTAGAACTTTGAGAAAAGGAAAAATGCTTTTAACTGAGATTTGAAATCAATTGAAGTCAAAGATTGGAGGTCATGGCAATAAATGGCCTCCTACTCAAAGCCTGAGGTGCAGTGCAACGAGCTGTCTGCTTGCAGAAAAGAAAACCTGGCAGGAGCAAGACTGCACAGAGCTTTGAATCTAGGGGATTTACTGAAAGTAGAGGATTTTACAACAGCAGTAGAGGATTTACTGTCAAGCTCTACAGCTGTACACTTCCATAACTGAAGACATGAAGAAATAATCATTTACATTTACAGCATTTAGCAGACATCCTTATCCAGAGCAACTTACATTTGCATCTCATTTTGTATACAACTGAGCTTTTTTGGGGTTAAGGGCCTTGCTCAGGGGCCCAGTAGTTGCAGCTTGGTGGACTTGGGATTCGAACACACAACCTTCCGATCAGTAGTCCAATGCCTTAACCCCAGCATAACTATTCTGTATAGGCTAAATTCACAACATGGTTGTGAAATGAACATTTTTGCTTAAGATACTTCTTTGTTCTCTGTTTTGAATTTTTTATAAACACAATTTCTGTAATGGGCCACCGTGGCTTAGTGGTTAGCACGTGTGCCTCACACCTCCAGGGTTGGGGGTTTGATTCCCGCCTCCGCTGTGTGTGGAGTTTGCATGTTCTCCCTGTGCCTCGGGGGTTTTCTCCAGGTACTCCGGTTTCCTCCTCTGGTCCAAAGACATGCATTGTAGGTTGATTGGCATCTCTAAATTGTCCGTAGTGTGTGAATGAGAGAGTGTGTGTACCCTGCGATGGGTTGGCACTCTGTCCAGGGTGTATCCTGCCTTGACGCCCAATGACGCCTGATATAGGCACAGGCCCCCTGTGACCTGAGTATAGATCGGATAAGCGGTAGGCAATGAATTTCTGTAATTGTTCTACACATTTGACACAATATTCACTAAATTGTGCAACAAAAGTCAAAACTAGCAACAAAAAAAATGTAGAACTGCACAAAGGATTTATATTTTAGCAACTTTAGTAGGTGTACTGCTCATGAACATGGAAAATAAACATATTTTTAATTACATCTGCATATTTCTTATTCTTATTTCTTAAATAAAAAAAAATCTAAATTTAGCTGTTTTGTAAATATATCTGACAATTAGTTAAGAACAATGCAATCATGTATTATATACTTTATTATAAGTAAAAGGCGATAAATATAAATTGATCATTATAATTGTGCTTTATTACAATTAAACTGTTAAGGTTAAAGTCAACTGTATTGCAAAATGATTACGGAAATTCACACAAAAGCGTCTTTGTACAGATAATTAAACATTGTTTTGAGTCATATATGTTGACATTTTCTTTGCAGAGGTGGATGAATGCTCCAGACCTGATAAAGGTCAGTGCATTCAGAGGTGCATTAATACGCTGGGTAGTTATCGCTGTGCGTGTGACCCTGGATATGAACTTGCCACGGATCGACGCAGCTGTGAGGGTGAGGGCATATAAATACAACACAAAACACACACACACACACACACACACACACACACACACACACACACACCACCATTCATTCACTGTGGATAAAGTCTGGCTTAGTTTTGACCGATTATTTGTCTGCCCTATTTTTTCCACCTTTGTTTTAATTACTTATGCTTTCAGATTAAAGACACAACTCATTGTTTCCTGACACTTATTGTGATTAGAGGCCGAAAAACCTAGTTTTACTGATATGTTAATTGTTGTGGTAATCATTTCAGAGTAAGTGTATGATATGTTGTTGTCCCTACTGCTGTATTGTACAAGAGATGTATTTAAGTACACAGTCTGGGTAGGGAAAAATATGGTGTATGTTGATTTTTCTCTCACTGTGTGTGTGTGTATGTGTGTGTGTAGCAGCTGCGTGTGGAGGTTTTCTCACTGTGTTAAACGGCTCCGTGTTCAGTCCTGGCTGGCCTCATGAATACCCACATAATAAACACTGCGTGTGGCAGCTCATCGCTCCTCCACACTACACCATCACTCTATTGTTCCTCAGCTTCGACACAGAAGGCAACGACGTCAGTGTGTGTGTGTGTGTGTGTGTGTGTGTGTGTGTGTGTGTGTGTGTTTGTGTGTGTGTGTGATTTTTAGGTTTGTAAAACTTTAACCCATGCAACATTTAAAAGTGTATTCAAATGTATGATCATTACTATTAATTTCATATATCATCTATTTATTTACCTATATGTTTGTGTGTGTGTGTGTGTGTGTGTGTGTGTGTGTGTGTGTGTGTGTGTGTGTAAATGTGTCAACACATTTTCATGTTCTTCCTCTGGCTGATTGTTAGGTGTGTAAATATGATTATGTGGAGGTTCGCAGTGAATCCAGGCTCCATGGGAGGTTCTGTGGAGCTGCAACTCCAGAGCCGATCACCTCTGACTCCAACATCCTGCACGTGGAGTTTAAATCCGACAGCACCGTTTCCCGCAGAGGCTTCACAGCGACTTTCTTCTCCGGTATGATGACTTCTTTTTTTATGATCAACATTTTTATTCAGATTTTAGTCACAAAGACATAATTCACAATTTAAGGTTTAACGTATAAAAGAACTATGTACAAACAGGTGCCATGAACCGTCCACTTGTAATAAAGGAGAGGATGAAAATAAATGGAGAGAAATAAATCAAATAAACATAGTAAAAGATGTCAACTTTTAAGTCTATCAAGCACTATCACTGCAATATTTGTTCAACTCTGAATAGTTTGGTCCTTTGCGCCGTTGAGCCTGGTACTTTCCAGCAAGGAAATGTCTCTAAAGTATGATAGCCAAGTGAATGATGTGGGAGTGGATGGTTCTATCCATAACTTCAGAATAGTCTTTTTAGCAGCAGTACTAGCCTCTGATAAGGTCCTTTTTTGATGGGCATTCAGCTGTAGACTAGAATCATCTAACAGAACATACAAATTTCCAGAAAATAACCACCTTCAGACATTCCCAAAACATATGCAAATAAGAGCCTACTGTAGATTTATTACACAAGTGACAGAAAGGGTCAGATCTAGCTTCTATTTTGTAAAGTATACTGGGAGTGATATAGGCCCTATTGATACATTTATAATGTACCATCCGGTGTGCGAGATTTTTAGATGCAGTGAAACATCTGGTCCATACTACGTCCCAATCAGGTTGAGCGAGACCATCCCTTTCCCAGTAGTGGATAGCTGGAATATAAATGTATTGCAGTGAGAGGACTGAGTTATAGATCTTAGAATCTAACCCACTAAAAGGAATATTAATGTCCAACCACTCCCACAGAGGATGTGGGAGCACATTGGTGTCCCAGGGAACGCCGTAGGCCTTTAAAGCCGACCTCAGTCTTTCATTCATTCATTCATTCATTCATTGTCTTCCGCTTATCTGGAGCCGGGTCGCGGGGGCAGCAGTCTAAGTAGGGATGCCCAGACCTCCCTCTCCCTAGCCACTTCCTCCAGCTCTTTCGGAGGGACCCTGAGGCGTTCCCAGGCCAGCCGAAAGACATAGTCTCTCCAGTGTGTCCTGGGTCTTCCCCGGGGCCTCTTCCCGGTGGGGCATGCCCGGAACACCTCTCCAGGGAGACTTCCCGGAGGCATCTGAAACAGATGCCCGAGCCACCTCAACTGCTGCCTTTCGATGTGGAGGCGCAGCGGCTCTACTCCGAGCTCCTCCCAGGTGACAGAGCTCCTTACCCTATCTCTAAGGGAGTGCCCTGCCACCCTACGGAGGAAGCTCATTTCGGCTGCTTGTATCCGGGATCTTACCCTTTCGGTCATGACCCAGAGCTCATGACCATAGGTGAGAGTAGGAACGTAGATTGACTGGTAAATCGCGAGCTTCGCCTTCCGGCTCAGCTCCTTCTTCACTACAACAGACCGGTACATAGACCGCATTACTGCTGCCGCTGCACCGATCCGTCTGTCAATCTCACGATCCATCCTTCCCTCACTCGTGAACAAGACCCCGAGATACTTAAACTCCTCTACTTGACGAAGGACCTCCCCTCCAACCTGAAGGGTGCAAGCCACCTTTTTCCGGTCGAGAACCATGGCCTCAGATTTGGAGGTGCTGACCCTCATCCCAGCCGCTTCACACTCAGCTGCAAAGTTCCCCAGTGCATGCTGTAAGTCCAGGCCTGAAGAGGCCAACAGGACAACATCATCTGCAAAAATCAGCGATGAAATCCTGTGGTCCCTAAACCGGACTCCCTCCAGCCCCTGGCTGCGCCTAGAAATTCTGTCCATAAAAACAATGAACAGAACCGGTGACAAAGGACAGCCCTGTCAGAGCCCAACATGCACCGGGAACAGATCTGACTTACAGCTGGCAATGCAAACCAAGCTCCTGCTCCGGTTATATAGAGACCGAACAGCCCTTAACAGATGGCCACAGACCCCGTACTGCCAGAGCACCTCCCACAGAATGCCACGAGGGACACGGTCGAATGCCTTCTCCAAGTCCACAAAACACATGTGGACTGGTTGGGCAAACTCCCACGAACCCTCGAGCACCCTGTGGAGGGTATAGAGCTGGTCCAGTGTTCCACGACTAGGTCGAAAACCGCATTGCTCCTCCTGTATCCGAGGTTCGACTTACGGTCGGACTCTCCTCTCCAGCACTCTGGAATAGACTTTCCCTGGGAGGCTGAGGAGTGTGATCCCCCTATAGTTGGAACACACCCTCCGGTCCCCCTTCTTAAAAAGAGGGACTACCACCCTGGCCGCCCAGTCCAGAGGCACTGTCCCTGACCGCCACACTATGTTGCAGAGACGTGTCAGCCAAGACAGCCCCACAACATCCAGAGACTTAAGGTACTCAGGGTGAATCTCATCCACCCCCGGTGCCTTGCCACCAAGGAGCTGCTGAACTACCTCAGTGACCTCAGCTTGGGTGATGGATGAATCTACCTCTGAGTCCTCGGCCTCTGGTTCCTCTACAGAAGGCGTGTCAGTAGGGTTGAGGAGATCCTCGAAGTATTCCTTCCACCGTCCGACAATATCCCCAGTCGAGGCCAGCAACTCTTCACCTCCACTGTAAACAGTGTTGGCAGAGAGCTGCTTACCCCTTCTGAGGCGCCGAACGGTCTGCCAGAATTTCCCCGAGGCCGTCCGATAGTCCTTCTCCATAGCCTCACCGAACTCCTCCCAGACCTGAGTTTTTGCTTCCGAGACTAGCACGGCTGTAGTTCACTTGGCCTGCCGGTATGCATCAGCTGCCTCCGGAGTCCCCTGAGCCAACCAGGCTTGATAGGACTCCTTCTTCAGCTTGACAGCATCCCTTAATTCCAGTGTCCTCCACTGTGTTCGAGGATTGCTGCTGCGACCGGCACCAGAGACCTTACGGCCACAGCTCCGGATGGCTGCGTCAACAATGGAGGTGGAGAACATGGTCCATTCAGACTCAATGTCCCCAACCTCCCTCGGGATCTGGTTGAAACTCTCCTGAAGGTGGGAGTTGAAGACCTCCCTAACAGAGGGATCAGCAAGACATTCCCAACAGACCCTCACAATACGTTTGGGCCTGCCAAGTCTGTCCGGCATCCTCCTCCGCAAGCGGATCCATCTCACCACCAGGTGGTGATCGGTTGACAGCTCCGCCCCTCTCTTCACCCGAGTGTCCAAGACATGCGGCCGAAGGTCAGATGACACGATCACAAGGTTGATCATTGATCTCCGGCCTAGGGTGTCCTGGTACCACGTGTACTGATGGACACCCTTATGCTTGAACATGGTGTTTGTTATGGACAGGCTGTGACTAGCACAGAAGTCCAGCAACAGGACACCACTCGAGTTCAGATCAGGGGGGCTGTTCCTCCCAATCACACCCCTCCAGGAATCACTGTCATTGCCCACATGGGCGTTGAAATCCCCCAGCAAAACTATGGAGTCCCCAGTCGGAGCACCTTCCAGCACCCCTCGCAGGGTCTCCAAGAAGGTTGGGTACTCCACACTGCCGTTCGGCCCATAAGCCGAAACAACAGTGAGACACCTATCCCTGGCCCGAAGGCGCAGGGAAACAACCCTCTCGTTTACCGGGAAAAACTCCAGCACATGGCGGCTGAGCTGAGGGGCTATAAGCAAGCCCACCCCAGCCCGACGTCTCTCACCATGGGGCACTCCAGAGAAGAAGAGAGTCCAACCTCTCTCAAGGAGTTGGGTTCCAGAGCCCAGGCTGTGTGTGGAGGCAAGCCCGACTATCTCTAGCCGGTACCACTCAACCTCCCTCACCAGCTCGGGCTCCTTCCCCCCCAGTGAGGTGACATTCCATGTCCCAAAAGCCAGATTCTTTGTCCAGGGTTTGGGTCGCCGGGGCCCCCGCCCATGACCGCTACCCAAAACACATTGCACCGGACCCTTATGCTCCTTTCTGTGGGTGGTGGGCCTACGGGAAGGTGGGCCTATGTCGTTTCTTCGGGCTGTGCCCGGCCGAGTCCCACGGGCAAAGACTCGGCCACCAGGCGCTCGCCTGCGTGCCCCAACCCCAGGCCTGGCTCCAGGGTGGGGCCCCGGTGACGCCAGTCCGGGCGACGTAACAGTCCTTGATTTTTCTTCCATAAGAGTCTTGAACAGCTCTTAGTCTGACCCGTCACCTAGAACCCGTTTGCCTTGGGAGACCCTACCAGGAGCACTAGGCCCCTGACAACATGGCTCCTAGGTTCATTCGGGTACTCAAACCCCTCCACCACAATAAGGTGGCGGTTCAAGGAGGGGGACCTCAGTCTTAAATATTAAAAAAAAAAAAAATGTAAATCTGGGTAAAGAAAACTCTGCATTCAAATCCTGAAATTATTTGAGCCCCTTTTCACAGTAAATAAAGTACAAAGTATGAACACCAGCATCAGACCAGATTTTGAAAACGAAGGGTTTGTTACCAGTACATAAACGGTTATGCCATAACGGAGTAGTCTTGGTATGTAAAAACGGGCCACCCATAATTTTCTCTACCTATTTCCATGCATCAAGTGAATATTCAATGATTGGTCCATAAGTTTTCTTTAAGGTTTTTGAAATGCCTGAAAAGGGGAGATCTTGTAGGCGAACAGGATGAGTAATATTCGCCTCCAGTACTCGCCAAGGAACTGAAGAATCTGGATTAACGCAGGTTTTGCCCTTATTTAAAAAGCCAGATTGTATAATTCAAAGTTAGGAAACGACAGACCTCCATCTAATTTCCTACACTGCACTGTCTTGAAACGGATTCTGTTTTTGTTTTTTTTTAACCATATGTATCTAGAAATAGCTGTATTAAGCTCCTTAAAAAAAAAAGAAAACGCAGACGGTGGAAAAGGCAACATGGAGAATAAAAAATTAACCCTGGGGAGTACATTCATTGTAGATATTCTTCCATGAAGAGCTAAACATAAGGGAGACCACCTATCTAAGTCCTCCTTGATTTTAATCAGAGTTTTATAATTACAATTAGAAGTGAGATGTATTGAGGGAGATACAGTAATACCTAAATATGTGAACTGTTTGACTATGGGGATCAGAGGAGGTAAACTAATAGATTCTTGTCTAGCTGCCTCATTCAGTGGCATTAGAGCAGATTTATTCCAATTGATTATGTAACCTGAGAGACTGGCAAATATATTGAAAAGGTTTAAGAACTCTGGAACGGACGCAGAAATATTAGAAACATAGAGCGGAATGTCATCAGCATAAAGAGAGATTTTATGTGAAGTATTAACGCAGATGAAAGGATGAATAGTTCAAGTTTGCCATACTGCTTGTGCCAAGGGTTTCACTGATAATGTAAAGAGCAAGGGCGATAACGGTCATCCTTGGCGGGTCTCCCGGCAAAGGGCTAAAGAGGAAGATGCCAGATGGCCCGTAGGAACCCGTGCTGAACAGCAATTATAAAGTGTTTAACCATTTTGATAATTCCCTGTCCAGCCCGTACATGATCAAGGACTGCCCAGAGAAAGCTCCACTCAATCCTATCAAAGGCCTTCTCCTCGTCCAATGAAATGACCACGGAGGAGGCCAGATAGGAACTAGACTTGTGAATAATGTATAGGAGTCACCTGATGTTGTTGGAGGCAAATCAATCCTTGAGAAAACCATACTGGTCGTAATTTATAACTTTATCTATACACTTATTTAGTCTATGGGCCAACGTTTTAGCGAAGAGTTTCGCATCTTTAGTTATTAAACTAATAGGCCGATAGCTGGCACATTCTAAGGGATCTTTGCCCTTCTTTAGCAGCAGGATTATAAGAGCTGTGTTTTGATCCCTGTGAAGGGTTCCATTTTTGATTGCGAAATTAAAAGAGTTAAGCATAAGTGGCGAAATATATCCCAGATGGCAGAAATTAATTCTGGGGGAATTACATCTCCACCCGGGGCTTTGTTCTTGGGCATGCAGTCTAGAGCCCATTTCAGTTCGTCTAGTGACAGTGGGCCGTTTAGCATCTTTAAGTGATGTTTATCAAATTTGGGGAGGGGAAACTGCTGAAGAAAAGACAAATTATGTTGGTAACTAGAGGAAGAATTGGAAGTATATAGAGTAAGATTTAAAGATCTAATTTATACCTTTTGTTTGGGTATGTAAAATGCCATCCTTTTTTATAGCGTATACATTAGCTCCAGATTCCATCTGCTTAATCCACAGTGCCAGAAATTTGCTTGGTCTCTCCCCGTTAAAGTAGTAAGACTGTTTTGTACGGTGCATAATAAATTGAGCTGTACGTAAGAGCAGTTGTTTTAACTCTGATTTAAGAGCACTTAATTCTTTTTCTTTTCGTTGACAATAAGTATTTTTAAGATCCTGTTTCACCGCCTGGACTTGTCTCTCTAGCTCAGTTCTATGGCTATTCCTAGACCTCTGACGAAAGGAGGAGAACGCAATGCATTTCCCTCTGATAAAACATTTTGTTACCTCCCATAATACTTGAGGGTTATTTGTTGAACCGCTATTCAGTTTAATAAACTCTACTAAGGAGGTGCTAAAAACTTTAGGTCATTTAGTAGAGAGGAGTTAAACCTCCAACGTTTACTTCCAGAAGAAATGGAAAATGGGAGAAGGCCCAAAGTAACTGGGGAGTGGTCTGATAGAAGGAGAGGTAGTATATCAGTGTTTTTAGTAAAAGGAATAATAGCTGGTGATATAAGCAGGTAGTCAGTGCGAGAGTAGGATTTACGGCGAGCTGAGAAGAAGGTATAGTCTTTGACATTCTCATTTCTCAATTGCCATGTTTTATAAATAACTTTGAAGAGGCCTGATCAGAATGTGATATTTGAGATCTATCAAGTAAGGGATCATGCACAGCATTGAAGTCGCCTCCTATGACAAGATGATAATCATTCAAGCTTAGTACTAAGCAGACGAGCTGTTGATAAAACACACTATCGCATTCATTGCATCGCTTCTAGAGTAATGTAAGGAAAAGGGAAAATGCCGGGCCATCAATATCAAAACCCCTTTAGATTTCTTATCAGAAGAAAAAAAAGAGACTAATTTGAAATGCCTACTTTGAAATCGAAGCACATCACAAGCTTTCAAGATTGAGATTGAGACTTTGAGATTCCTTTTATAGTGCAACTGAAACCCGTGTAGATCTTAAATAATCCAAACATTTGGTTCTCTAAATGGTGCCATTTAGGCACTGATGTTCCAAGAAATTACATTAAAAACCATAATTCAATCAAATTATTCTACAACTTACTTAATAAGAAACAAAAATAAGAGGACTTACATGCGTAGCTCATGGCACCTGAAACTATAAACAATAACAGAACAAAAAGGCAGTAAGTGGAGAGTGAAAACAAACTCTCCTGCGTGCCATCACAACCACCACGTCTGGATATGTGGCCAACATAACAGATGATCACCCAAGTCCCAAGACCAACTCACAGTCCACTAAAGTAGTACTCAGTATGGTCGCGATATCAGGCTATGAATCTTCTCCTAGAAACTACGAGCTGGCATCAGTTAGCATTCCCGCTGGCATGCTGTCACATACGGATGGAGGCATAGTAAGCACCTGATATATCATGAAGGAAGAGATCCCAAGTGGCGTGACTCTCTTCCTAGACTGATTCATTTCACGTCTTTTCATGGCAGTTTGATTACTGTAGTCGGGAAAGAAGAGAAGAGAGCTGCCCTTGTAGGATATTTGTCCTGTGGCTCGTGCTCCCTTGAGGATGGCATTTCTGTCCTGAAAGCAAAGCGATTTGAAGATTAGAGTTTTCGG